>CAUYON010015674.1:0-53656 GCA_963573935.1 Arctocebus calabarensis
CAGTGCCTGTAGCTCAGCGGCTAAGGTGCCAGTCACATACACAGGAGCTGGTGGGTTCGAATCTAGCTCGGGCCTGCCAATCAATGACGACAACTACAACCAGAAAAATAACTTAGATGGTTCAGTGCCTGTAGCTCAATCAGCTAAGGTGCCAGCCACATACACCAGAGCTGGCAGGTTTGAATCCAGCCCGGGCCTGCCAAACAACAATGACAACTATAACCAAAAAAAAAAAAAAAAAAAAAAATAGCCGGGCCTTGTGACGGGTGCCTGTAGTCCCAGCTACTTGGGAGGCTGAGGCAAGAGATTGCTTAAGCCCAGGCACTGGCGCTGTGATGTCATTGCGCTCTATCCGAGTGCAAGCAGGGATAGATTTTAAAAAAAGACTATCAAACCAAGGTCTAAAAAAAAAAAAATAGCCAGGCATTGTGGTGGGTGCCTGTAGTCCCAGATACTTGGGAAGCTGAGGCAAGAGAATCACTTAAGCCCTAGAGTTTGAGGTTGCTGTGAGCTGTGACACCACAGCACTCTACTAAGGTGACATAGTGAGACTTTGTCTCAAAAAAAAAATGTTAAGACAGCAAATCTTGTGGTATGTATATTTTATTATAATTGCTTTAAAAAAAAAACCAACTGTCTGAGATCCAAGGCTGGCCCTGCAGCTTCCTGGATTCACCCCACTCCTTTAGCCCTTCTGGTTCTGGGAGACCCCACTGTAGGTTTGCTCTCTTGACATCAACTGCAAAAGGCAGGAGAGTCTCTGAAAGATGTTTTGGTCCCTTTGGGGCCCATTAGGAAGCCATTATCATTCATAATGGCCACCTACTGGCTCACACCTCAGGAGAGGATGAGATGGCTTTATTTTATGTATGTATTTACTTTGGGGCAGCTAAGACTACAGGCACCCACCACCCATTGCCCACCTAGTTTTTTCTATTTTTAGTAGAGATGGGGGTCTCATTTTTGCTCAGGCTGGTCTCAAACTCTTGAGGTTGAGGGGTCCTCCTGCCTTGGCCTCCCAAGTGCTAGGATTATAGGCGTGAGCCACCGAGCCCAGCCAACATTGTTTTTTTTCAATCCAGGGATCAGCCTTGAGTTTCTGTTAATGATGCTCATATTCAGCTTAGAATTGTTTACAGAATCTTGGGGGGAAAGCTCAGGGAAAGTACCTTGACTGAGCACCTACTATACCCCAAGCACCATGCCCGGAATCCTTACCACCACCCTATAGGGGGGCAATATTATTAGACCCATTTTCCTGATGAGGAAATTGAGCCCAGAAAGAGCCCCACAGCCAGAAAAGGGGAGTTCAGACTTTAGAGCTGCTTCCAAATTCCGGCTATGGACCTTCCAGACTCATGTGGTAGCCTGAGGAGGAGCAGGCTCCATGGGCTTGGGCGGCAGCTATCCTTTCTCAGAGATGCAGGGATGCAGGGGAGAGAGAGAGAGAGAGATTCATTCACCCACTGAGCTGGGGAGGGGGTTCTGCAAGGCCTATCAAAATGGAAGTCCCTGCTCCCTAGGTACCCAGCAGGGATTCTTCACCCAGAAGTCTGTTTGGTAGAGGAGGCCTCAGCTACCTGAATCCCCCACAGAATACAGTCCTCCCCCTTTGCCTGTGTCCTTACCCACAGGGTCCCTGGACCCTTCCCAGAAAGGGATTCCATGGGAATGTGTGTGTGTGGGGATATCTTTTTTTTGAGACAGAGTCTCACTTGGTCACCCTCAGGAGAGTGCTGTGGCATCACAGCTCACAGCAACCTCAAATTCTTGGACTTAGGAGCTTCTCCTGTCTCAGCCTCCTAAGTAGCTGGGACTACAGGCACCTGCCACAACACTTGGCTATTTTTTGTTGCAGTTGTCATTGTTGTTTAGCTGGCCCACACCAGGTTCAAACCCGCAAGCCTCTGTGTATGTAGCTGGCGCCCTACCCACTGAGCTATAGGCGCCGAACCATGTGGAGGGGATATCTTGAGCGGAGGAGAAATTGATGGGTCAGAGCAGGGCTGACAGGGGTAGGATGCATGAGTGCAGGGTGGGGGCACTTATAGTGGTCCTGAGTGGAAAGACCCTAGAATGGGAATCAAAGCTTGGGTTTTAGCCCTAAGCAGCCTCCAACATGCTGTGCGACCTGCGGCAGGTCTCTTCCCCTCTCTATGCCTCTGTTTCCTTATTTGTACAACAGTGGGTTGGAATTCATGATTGCTAAGGTTTATGCATTTGGTACACAAAAGTTACCTGAACCCCCCTACTCCAGCTACCAGCCAGACCCTGGAATCACAGCCAGGAACAAGACCCACCTGTCCCCTGCTCCTGAAGTTGAGGCTATAGGGGAAGACAGATATTGACAAGTAATCACCAGAACACTGAATGTTCTGGTAGAGAAATCCAGGTTGGACAGATCCAATCCAGCCTGAGGAGTCAGGCTTACAAAGCAAAGAAGCGGCACAAAGAACAACCTGCTTTTGCCTGAGCTTTACCATAGAACCCCAGGTCTGGTCTCCTGAAGGCTTTAGATCCCCATCACCTGGGCCTCCGATCTCAGAGGGGGGGCTCCCACCCCCACATTCCTGATGAGCCTGAAGATAGACATAACTGGTTATTCCTTGAAATGGAAACTCCTCTGGATCAACCAGAAGGGACTGAGAAGAGTCAAAGGCAGAAGGACCCATTGCAGGGAGATTTGCAAATGCTGAGCCTACAGGAGTTCCCCAGAGGCTCTTTCACTAGGCAAAGGCAGACAGATGCAAATCCTTTTAGCCCAGAGGTCTCAACTTTGGTCCTATGTTAGAATCACCTGAAGAGGGCGCTGCCTATGGCTCAGTGAGTAGGGCACCAGCTCCATACACTGAGAGTGATGGGTTCGAACCTGACCCCAGCCAAACTGCAACAAAAAAATAGCCAGGCATTGTGGCCAGCACCTGTAGTCCCAGCTACTTGGGAGGCTGAGGCAAGAGAATCACCTAAGCCCAGGAGTTGGAGGTTGCCGTGAGCTGTGACACCACAGCACTCTACCGAGGGTGACAGAGTGAGACTTAAAAAAATAGAATCACCTGGGGAGCTTCAAAAACCCTTGATTCTTGAGTCTAACCTCATGAGATTCTGCTGTGCAGCCAGGCAGGAGATTCTAACACATTGAGAACCAGTGACCCACTGGAAAGCTGGGGTCTGCTCAGAGGCCAAGGAGGAAGTAGGCCAAACTGGTCAGAGGGTGGCCAGCTCTGTCCAGGAACAAAGAGGCTGTGTTCTGGATAGCATGGGCATGGGTCCCAGGAAAGGCCTGCTGTGTAGTGAAGCAGGGGTTACAACCCACCAGCACTTGATATCCTACCCTGACCCCCAGCCCCAGATAAAATATAAGCTGCCTTGTTAAATTTGAAATTTGATATCAGACGGACAACAAATAATTTTTTAGCATTAATGTGTTCCATGCAAGCTTTGGGATAGAACTATTAAAAAACTATTGGTTGTTGGCTCGGCGCCTGTGGCTCAACGGGCTAAGGCGCCAGCCACGTACACCTGAGCTGGCAGGTTCGAATCCAGCCCGGGCCCGCCAAACAACAATGACGGCTGCAACCAAAAAATGGCCGGGCGTTGTGGCGGGCTCCTGTAGTCCCAGCTACTTGGGAGGCGGAGGCAGGAGACTCGCTTGAGCCCAGGAATTGGAGGTTGATGTGAGCTCTGATGCCACGGCACTCTATCCAGGGTGACAGCTTGAGGCTCTGTCTCAAAAAAAAAAAAAAAAACTATTGGTTGTTTATCTGAAATACAAATTTAATTGTATATCCTGTTTGTTTGTTTGTTTGTTTGTTTTTAGAGACAGAGTCTTCATTTTATCACCCTTGGTAGAGTGCCATGAAGTTACAACTCACAGCAATCTCCAAATCCTAGGCTTAGGCGATGCTCTTGCCTCAGCCTCCCAAGTAGCTGGGACTATAGGCGCCCACCACAACGCCCGACTATATCCTATTTCTTTTATTAGCTAAATTCAGCAACCCTACCCCACCTCGTCGCTGAGCTGTGAGTCAAAGAGTCCTCATTTCGGGTCCTAGCTCTGATTTTTTTCTTTTTTTTTTTTTGAGACAGAGTCTCAAGCTGTCACCCTGGGTAGAGTGCCATGGCATTACAGCTCACAGCAACCTTAGACTCTTGGGCTTAAATGATTCTCTTGTCTCAGCCTCTTGAGGAGCTGGGACGACAGGCGCCTGCCACAATGCCTGGCTATATTTTGTTGCAGTTGTCACTGTTGTTTTAGCTGACCTGAACTGGGTTGAAACCTGCCAACTTTGGTGTATTTTTGGCTGGTGCCCCACCCACTGTGCTATGGGCACCACCCCATAGCTCTGATTCTAACATGTTAGTGGCCTTGGACAAGTCACTGCCCTTGCTGAGTCTTGGTTATCTCAGCTACTTATAATGTCCCTCCTGCCTTAGGGACCAGACCGACCATTTCCAGGGCAGTAAGCACAAATAACAGGTCCCTGCAAAGGCATCGAGCTGTCCATAAAGGAATACAAGACCTTTCTTACTAAGAAATGGGCATTTTCCACCCATAGTTTGATCCACATGAATAGCTTTCTTTTTTCCCCCCTTTGTTTTGTAGAGACAGGGTCTCACTATGTTGCCCAGATTGATCTTGAACTCCTAGCTTCAAGTGATCCCCCCCCTTTGACCTCCCCAAATGCTGGGATGACAGGCATGAGTCATTGGGCCCTTCACATGAGTCATTTTCAAGAATGTTCTTGCCCTGAGGATGCTGAACTGAGACTAAAGCTTCAGGCAGAGCCTAGGCCATGGCCACCCCAGGGGATGTTTCTCTTTCTCTCCTTCTCTCTTCTTCCTTCCTTCTCCTTCCTCCTCTTCTCACTCTCTCTGACATCCTCACTTCATTGAGATGACAACTTCTCCTCCACACAGAACAGAAAGCATTCATTTGTCAATTGAGCAAATACCTGTTATGGGTCTACTATGTGCTGGGTACATAACCTACTAAGTGATAAAGATACAGCGTGGCCAATCCCTGTGTACGTGGAGTTTCCAGTCTAAGGGCAGGGTGGGAGGGGACAAACTTAAACAATCACTACAATGATTGATGTCCTGGGAAACCTTGACAGGTACACTGAAGGAAAGAACAAAGAGCTTCGTACAAAAGAGGAGGCCACCTAGCTTCCTTGAGAAAATATCCTTTGATCTGATATCTGAAGGTGGGGGAGAGGAAGGGCTGTCCCAGCAGACAAAAGGCACAGGGGAAGGAGAGCTTTGCAGAACCACAGGAAGGCTGGTGCAGCTGGAATTGGAGGGCAGGGCAGAGAGTGGCACAAGATGAGGGTGGGCACATAGGCAGGGCTCAGCCATGCTGGGTGGTAGAGAGTTTTTTGCCCATCCTAAAGCAATTCCACTCCTAGGCATCTACCTTTTTCAGTTTAGTATTACTGCTGAAACAAAGTGTCACAAACTATCCTACTTCTGAAAGTCAAACATCTGAAATGGTCTCACTAGGCTCACAGTAACGTTCCTTCTGGAGGCTCCAGGAGGAAGACTTGTTTCCTTGCCTTTCCCAGCTCCTTGTCTGTGTTCCTTGGCTCATCTCAAAGCCAGCAATGGCTAGTCGAGCCGATCTCATGCTGCCATCTCTCTGGTCCTCTCATTCTGCTTCCCTCTTCCCCTTATAAGGATCCTTGTGATTACATTAGACCCAGCCAGATAATCCAGGATAATCTCACCACCTCATGGTCTGCTGATTAGCAATCTTAATTCCATCTGCAACCTTAATTTCCCTATGTCACATTACCCAACGTGTTTGTAGGGATGAGGACAGGGGTGTCTTTGGGAAATGATTATTCTGCCTATCACACTACCCAAGAGAAATCAGTGCGATGTCCACCAGAACACTTGTACAAGAATGTACACCCTTAGTCTGTTCAGGCTACTATGACAAAATTCCTCAGACTAGGCAATTTATAAATAATAGAAATTTATTTCTCATGGTGCTGGAGGCTGGAAATTCTGAGATTAAGGCACTGGCAGGATTGGTATCTGGTGAAGACTAGCTCTCTGTTTCTAAGATGGTGTCTCTTGTGTTTTTACACAGCAGAAGGGACAGAGGGGGCTGGCTAGTTCTCTTGTGTCCTTTTTTATAAGGGCACTATCCCATCTGTACTGGTGGCCTAAACAACTACCAAGGGCCTCCACTTCTTCTTCTTTTTTTTTTTTTTTTTTGCAGTTTTTGGCAGGGGCTGGGTTTGAACCTGCCACCTCCAGCATATCAGGCTGGTGCACTACTCCTTTGAGCCGCAGGCACCACCCAGGGCCTCCACTTCTTAATAGCATCACCTTTGGGGTTTAGTTCCAGCATATGAACTTTGGAGGGACACATAAATTGAAACAAGAACACAACCTTATTCATAAGAGCCTCGAACTGGAAAAAGCTCGCAGAGTAGGCTAGTGAATCATGGCATAGTCATTACCCAAAATACTACCTAGCTGTACAAAAGAGTTTACTACCATTGTACACATAATGAATGCATCTCACGGACATAATGGTGAGCAAAAGAAACCGGACACAAGAGAGTACATACGACAACATTTACAGCAAGTTCAGAAACAGACAAAACTAATCAATAGCACAGAAGTCCAGATAGTGAGCAGCTGCTTCTGCCTGGTAGGACTTGGAAGAGCACAAGGAACTGGCAATGTCCTGTATCTTCATCAGGCTGTGGTCACAGGTATATGTAGAAGTCCACCCATCTGCATATTTTCTGGATATGAGTTATAACTAAGAACAACTAAAGTCTACATTTTAAGGGGATTGGGAAACCACAGGAGAGTTTTAGGCCATGACGTGACATAGCGTGATGTTCATTTATAAAATGTCACTCTGTTTGCGGAAAAACAGAAGAGGAGTGAGAGCAGCTGCAGTTGCCCTGAAGACAGACACGGGTGCCCTGGACTTGGGTGGTCCTAGTGGATATGAATGGAAGTGGATGGTTTCAAAGATCTTTAGGAAGAAGAATCAACAGGACATGATTCAGAAGATGCAGTAGTTGGGTAGCTGGATTGTTGAATGGGTAAGAGTTGATGGATGCATGGATGTGGAGGGACTGGGAGACAGGGGATGGGTAGTGGGAGAGTGAATGGACAGACTGGGAGGGTGACTGGTGGACAGATGGGTGCGTGAGTCGGCGGGTAAAGAGACAAATGGGTGGATGGATGAACACTTCAACTGTTGGACTCTGGTTGCTGGTGTCAGAAGTACAGAAAGTGCAGCTGAATTGCAGTAGTCAGTAAGCAGGCAGGCTTTCCCCCAAGACATCTGTGTTTATACTCCTATAGCTCCCTAGTGCCCCAAGGAAAAAAACTAGTTACTACAATGTCCATCAGGGAGCAGACACACACAAATAGGCCAGTTTAATGAGATGCAAGGATCTCCTAGTCCTCAGGGCATTATGTAGAAAATACTGGTGACACCCCAGTGATTGGGGATGAGGCAGGAGTGGAAAAACCTCCAGATCCTGCCCTTGGAAGCCATTGGTCTTCCTTCTCTTCCTCTCATCACCACCACCAAACCACCAGCATTGTCACCACCCACCCTCATTACAACCACCAGCACACAAATTGTGTTTACTCAGGTAAAATATACGGGCCTGTAGGCGATCCTCTGGCAAGAAAGAAAGATTTACCTCTTGGACGAGATCTCAGCGTATTCCCATAGTGGCTGATTTACTAATCCCTGGGCTGGCAGCAGAGCCCTGTTGTGGTCCGGCCTCTGCTTCTTGCCTATTTGGTCCTGTCATCTGCTTCTGTTACCTCATAGCAGGGGGGACAGGAAGGCAGGGAGGCACAAGGCCTGGCAGTGCAGAAGAACATCTGTTTACAGAGGCAAGAAAGTCTGAAATCCTACCCGGAGATACCCCGATGATCCCTGAGCTGGCTCCAGATGCTCTAAACCCCAATTCACGTGCATTTCCTAGGCCTGGAGCCTAGCTAATTTCTCTCCCTGTGGGAGTCTGACAGCTCAGCCTCCAGAGCTTTTCTCTCGCCTCCCCAGGCAGGCTGAGTTTGTGCTATTTGGGTAAACAACATTCCCCTTGGTCTTCAAAGGCTGACTTATTTACCTGGTGGCAGGACTGAGCAATTCGTTCAGTTCCGCCCACCCTACCCCTCATCAAAGGTACGAGGACTCTGGGGTGGGAGCAAGGACCCTGTGGTGTTGGGGGTGGAAGACCCAATCTCTGGGGCAGGCAATAGATGTCACTCCAGATACAGGAATCTATGGCTGTGTACTGCAAAGTCACATTTCACTATTTAACTCAGAAGCCTCTCTGGGCTTTCTAGAATACATCTGGGAACAAGCCGGGCTAAAGTCATCATGCCCCAGAGCTGTGATTTCATCCAGTTATTTTATACCCTGCACCCAAGTTAGAATAAAGTCATTGGATCTCTGTCGACCATGAGAAGATACTTAATACTTTAAAACCTGGAATGCTTTGAATTCTCCCCACCCCTTAGACAGTGTATCATGTTAGCTCTCCCTCCCTCGGCTGTGAGGAAGATGGTCACTCAGTCCCTGCCTCCTCGGTGGGGCAATGTGAAGGGGGTGGAGTCCGGCTCAGGAATTCTGCAGTTGTCTTTCTGCAGGCATTTCTACCCTACTGCAGTCACTGGCCAAGCCATCCTGTTCTGCAGCTGCTAGGAGCTGAGACTCTGGGGCCGGGTACAGCTGGGCCAGCTGTCGGAGATAGAGTGCACCGTGAAGCTCTGCGTGACTCACATTCCAGTACAGGGGAAATGCACAAAAGTTATATGCTGCCTTTGGGGTGCCAAAAATCATCTTGGCTTTGTCTTACAAGATGTTCAGCTTGCAGAGTGTGGGGCAGACAGAGGAAGGGGGTGGGGAGGAGGCAAGGGGAGCAGATCTGTCTCCAGCCAATTATGCCAGTCACACACCCTCCACGGCTCCTAATAACAACACTCAGCGTTTAATCAGCCCCTTTGTGGAAGCAGACGATGTCACACTCATTAATTAGTTAATCTGCACAGCCCCCCTGGGAGGAGGAGCCATGTTATTATCCCCACTGGGACACAGAGGGAAACTGAGGCCAGAGTGGGAATTTGGCACTGAGCTGAAAGGCACACAGTCTGGCAGCTGGCAAGACCAGTCTAAGGCTTGTCATCTGTTCTGGGGCCTTCTCATCCTTCTTCTCAGCTCCAGTCTGCTCATAGCGCTGGTGATTATCTCCAAAGACCTGGCCAGACTCTAACAGAATTGGGCCTGAAGTTGCTCAGAGAAAAGGCCAATTGTGGCATTGGAGTAGAGAGGATGCAGCCTGGTAGCTAGACCAGGTCAGGCCCCCAGAGGGGGGCACCAGCCACTCCTTATGATATGCTTCTTCCAAAGGGTCTTAGAACAAGGACTACAGGTGATAATGGTGCTTAACTAACATTATCATCATAATTGCTTTCTGCGCAGCCAACTAACTCTGGGTTTTGATAGTGTGTCTGGTGGTTTTACAACCTAAGAAAAGAACATTTCCACCAGGAGGCGCAATCATGGTTCCACTAAATTGGAAACTGGGACTGCCAGCTGGCCTTTGGGGAATTTTCATCACACACATATTACAAACAGAAAGGATATGGGTGGAACCCAGGGCCCAGTGTGGAGCACTTCCTATCTTATTGTGCCCAGTGATAAAGCTAGATGGGAGCCTGCTGAGGCGATTTACAGCCAGGATCAGCAGAAGCACAGTCCTCAAGGATGAAGACTTAGGTCAGTCTGCCAGGCAAAGAATCCTGACCAAATGAGATGCAGCCAGCAGGCAAGAAGAACATGGCATAAGGAGTTAAAGAATAAGGTAATAAATGCCTGCTAGGAGTTTGTGACCAGTTGCAAAAATAAAGACTGCAGTCTCTACTGTGCTTCCTTGTTCATTACTAGAGTTGTTGAAAATTAAATTATTAACCACCCCTTTTTCTTTTTAAATAGGAATGATCACAATTTCATACTACTTTTCTCATTTTCTTCTTTCCTTTCTCCCAATATTTGTAACAGTAGAGCTTCTCAAACTTTAAGATGCATTCGAATTACCTGGGGATCTTGTTAACATTGTGAGATTCATGGGCCTGAGATTCTGCATTTTCAAAAGCGGAATGTGTCACTGTCACATTCTGAGTAGCAAGAGTTCAAAGGATACATTGTTGATGGTTAAGTTTACCCTTTAATTTAGTTTTTACATGCCCTGATAGGATCACTATAGAACTTGAGGCAAGATGGACATCACCTTGATCTTGAATAATATTAGCCTCCTGATATCAAGTGTGTAAGTGGTTGAACATGGACATTGAGACCTGTTTGGTTAGGATGACTTTAGATAAATGGGAGGAAGGATGTGTGTATGTGTGCATGGACATGTGTGTGTGCATGGATACATGTGAGTCTGTTTGCATGTGACAATTAAAGCGTGGAACGTGGTAGACAATCTTTGGAGAAGCGGTTCAGGTCATGATTTCTCCTCCTCTCAGACTTCCTCTCAAAAGGTAAGACTGACATGTTTGCATCACATGGCCATAGCTGATTGACCATGTCCCAAGCTGGACCAATAAGATTCTTTTTTCTGTGAATTTGGAACTTTGTACCAAAGACATCATCTGGCAGTTTTGAATCTGATTTTCAATGATCTGAAAGAAGGTCCCTAAACTGTTGTTACTACAGTCATTCCTTAAAGCTTTCCCCGATCTATGCCATTCCTGAGCCTTGTGGAGGAAAGAAGTTCACCTTCTCCTTGAATGCCTTGAGATACTCCACCCAGTATTTGTCCCCACTTCTTTTTTATACAAATCAGAGTTTGCCTTCAAAATAATCATAGGTAATACTGACCTTTTCCTAAAAGGGGTTCCACCTGCTTCAACAGAGGGATAGGTTGCCCAGGACTCACAATGTCATTTCCAGTCTAAATGTCTAGCTAATTTTCAGTCCAATGCTTCGCCTCAACGCCCCCCTTACATATACCTGTGGCTCCCACTTGAACTGAACTGCAGAAGATCACCATGATTTCTTGGAGGCAACAACAGGGCCCAGGAGACGTTTCAGAGGCACTTCCTATGCTTGAAACACATTACCCCCATCTTTTTGCCTCTGACCCAGCTACGTCATCTGACCTGCAGGGGAAGACTCCCACTCTCAAGGCTTGTTTAAGTTCCTGCCCGCCCAAGGGCTCTGTCCACCCTCTTTGCGGGGCCTGTGCTTCCTGCTCCGTGCGTGGCGCCTCCTGCTCTGGTTTAGAGAGAGGGGGCATCAGCTCCAGAGCCGCTCTCAGGAGGGGGTTGTTAACTGGCAGCGTGAATGAATAGGCCTGCGCGAAGGGGACCAAAAGGGATGATTTTCTTCATTTACCAGAAATTCAAAACTGACCAAGAAGCCCTTCGGTGCCAGGCATGATGCAGGGGTGAGGGTGGGTGCACAGAGGATAAAGATGTGCTCCGACTTGAGGAGCGCTCAGTCACCCGAGGAGGTGGGACCCATCTCTTTCTTTCCTCCCCCCAGTGAACCAGTTCTCCAGTGATCCTGCTTGCTTTTTTCCTCTCCCACGCTAAAACCGGTCACGCGGGGCCTGAAGGACGGAGACACTGGGCGGCTCCCTTCACCGCGTGCACGGTAGCTCGTCCAGCCTCTCCCAGCCGCCCACGGAAGTCCCGCGCGGCCCGACCCCGGCGCCCACCGCCCTCCGCCCCCACGCGCGAGCCCGCGCCCGCGGAAGGCTCAGTTCGCTCGGGCTTCGACGCCGCTCCCCTCCCTGGCGCCAGGGGGCGCTGCCGCACCACTGCCGTCGCCATGGTCACCGCTGGCGGCGGAGTGGGGTTTACGTAAAGGACGCAGCGTCCCCCGGGGGGCGGAGGCGGCCTTCGCGCCGGCGCCGGCCCCCTGCGGAAGCGGCGTTAGTGAATCGGGGCCTTGGGAGCACAGGATGGAGGTGGCGGTCGCGGCGGCGGCCCGAGCCCTGCAACGGGCTGGAGGTAAGGGGGGGCCTCGGGCGCGGCGGGCCGGCCCCGGACGCGGGTGCGGTGCGAGCGGTGCGGCGGACTGGGCAGTGTCTGGGCGCGCGGTGGCCGGCCCGACGGGTTCGTGGACGGAGTTACTGTTGCCACGCGCGCCCCTGGCAGGTGTGAGGTCCGTGGAGCCCTTGGCACCAGTGTGGGGATGGTGACATCCTGGCACAGGCGTGGGCAACGTGGGTCCAGCACAGGCAGCGTGGTTTTTCTGGCATGTGTGTCAGAAGACTCACCCCCACCTGGTGTGGGGTGGCTGCCTAGGTGTGAGGCTGGTGCAGCCCTCTGTACAGGTAGGTGACAGGGACAGTGCTGGGACTGGTTCTGGGGTGAGTGGCTGGCTAGTGCCAGCATGATAGCGCCCCTGGCATGGGTGTGGGGTGCTGCCATTGCTTGGGTGAGCAGATGGTTCTGGCCTTGGGTTTGACATGGTCTGGGTGATAGCACTGGGGACTTGAAGAATCAGTGTCTTCAGGGTGGCAAGAGTTCCTGCGTGACTGACAAAAGGCCTTGGCACACGGTGGTTTGGGAGGTGCTGCCTGGAAACTGGGAGGGGAGAGTTGGTGGCCTTTAGACCCTGGTGGATGGGAAGGGTAAATGCCCATCCTCTCCCCCTGGCCATGATGGGGGGCACTGCCTCTGTTATGGGGGTCCAGTTTTACTAATGCCTGTTGGATACACTGGTCTAAGGTGGGCAGAAGGCTGAAAGAAGGTTGGTGTCCTTCATCATGGACATAAAAGAAAGATGCCAGGGAAAGGTTCTACCACAACCCTGATGGTGACCCAGACAGAGACCTGACCAGGTATGAGCATTGATCTGGGCTCACGGATTCATCCAGCTTTGGGGAAGAAGAGAGGGGTGGGTGGTTCTTAGTGGCGATCACTGTTCCTAAACATGTAATGAGGAATGTGCAGGGCTGAGAGGTGACCTGTGTCATTAGGCTGGAGAGGGTGTGGTGCTCTTATCTGTAGTCGCCTGGTCCTGCCTTCTCTTTGGGTTAATAGGTTTGCTCCAAGGTATCTGGGAGTTGCCTCTCTTCTTTGATGCTTGGAAACCTTTCTGTCCAGAGGATCATTTGGGGGATGACTGAAAGATGGTTCTGTACACTGGCAGTGTGCTAGGATTGTGTCTGTCCTCACTAGTCCTTTGGGAAGCTTTCAGTGAGGATCTCACTCAATGTCACATAGTGTGATACTTCACAGAGGAGCGATTTCCAGACCCCCAGAGAAGTCTTAGGATGTCGGGGAAATGTTCAGATCTTTGGGGAGGTGGGATTAGGGGCTGTGGAATGAAAGGGTCAAGCTTGGAATGGATGTGAGGAATGCATTTTGGAAGCCAGAAAGATGATTTTAAGGGTTACGGACTAGGGTGTGAGTGGTTGCTAATTTGCCAAGGTGGGTGCTGGTGAATTCCCTAAAGCTGGAGTATTGTCCAGTATATTGGAGCCAGACAACTTGAATTCCGGTCTTGGCTGTGTGACCTTGAGCAGGTGTTACACGATGGTCCGGTAGTAAAGAATGAAAGGAAACGGTGCACGTAGAAACCCTTTGTAAACAGTGAAAGGCTGTACAAAGGTCAGAGACTCTGATCAGGTAAAGAGACCAGGGCAGGAGGCAGGAAGCATAGGAAATGGAGGCATGGGATCTGACTGGGGAGGAAGGGAGCTGGAAGGTCGAGGGCTTGTCACAGGGAATTAGAGGCCTTGTGTGTGCATGCTCCTGGTGGAGGGAAGAGTGGGATCTGTTGACACTGAGTCAGCTGCTGAGTTGGAACCAGGCCCCAGGTCTCCTGAGGACGGTCCCAAGCATGGCCACGACTATGAAACCCTGCAGGAGTGGCCCAAGCAGGAGGAAGCCTTTTGCTGGGGCTGCAGACATGTCTCACTGTCAGGGTAGGTCTGGGAGGTGTCTGTAGCTGACAGATCTAGGGTACCTGTGTGGGAGGGAGACTTGGAAAGTGTGTGTATTTTCTCTTGAGAATTTCCTTTGGCTCTAGGTTCTGAGAATGGGGGTAGGGAGCAGTCACATTAGCGTTTTGGGGGGTTGTGGCCTGAAGAAAATGAAGTGGGTTGGAGTATCCACACTGTGGATGTGGCCCTAGGGTAAACAGTCCCATGAGGAAGGTTGAGACTGGATGGCAGGGGCACTGGGAAGTATGGAGGATGTCCTCAGACTATGAGACTGTGGGTATCCTCAGAGTGGATACTGAGGGATCACAGGTGTGGCACCTCTCCTGATGTGGCTTCACTTCTGCTGTAAGCCTGACTAGGTGGAGAGGATGAGGGTAACTGCAAATTGCTTTGCTCTCTGCCACCCAGAGCCTAACTTTTGACACAGGGTTGCAGAGTCTGAATTACAAGGCCCCACACCTAGAAGGTTTGGTGCCGGGAAGCCTGTTTCTTGAGCATTTCATGTTGTATGTACGCCTTAGCCAGCAACCCATTTCACATACTTGCTCCTGAGGCAGAAAGTTTTGCCCAGTGTCCAGGCTGCTGTGTCACCACGTGGGTGGAAGAAGGACACAGCCCTGCCAGGCCCAGGATGGTGAGCTGACTTTTCCATGCAGTGGGACTCACCCAGCCCCGGTGGCTGCCTCTGACGCTGCCTGCCATTGCAAGTGCTTCACTCGTTCCCAGTTTGGTTTGAGGGTGTCTAAGGCTGTCCCATACGCTCCCTGTGGCACATCATACCTCCCCCAGGAGTTGCTGGCTGCTTCAGCTCCTGCCTGGAAAGCTCTCTTAAGTGCAGAGTCCATTAAGGAGGAAGCCTCCAGCCTCCCTGTTGTGAATATTCAGTATTCATGTCCCCTCAGCTCACCTCCGCCTATTTGTTCTGATTTGTGGCTCAGCCTTATGATTTGGGACTCCAGGAGCCCTTTTCAGCCACCCCTTGACATCTGCTTGGAATGCTGGGACTTTGCACAGCAGAGCTGAGGAGCAGATAGGATAGATCAGAAGACGTTGAGAGGGGGAGTTGGCCTCTGTTCCCCCAAAGCAGAGCTGACCCTTCTTCCCAGTCTTAGGAGTCTGAGGCAGTAGGGAGCTCTACCAGGTTGCTGCTCCTTGTCGTTATGTGTAAATGGTGATTTTGAGCAGAATCCATCTAAGACAGGGGACTAGTAACATAGGAGTGGACATCTCAGGCTTATGGCTCTCTGGAGCTGAGATTTTTCAACTCTGATTCTGAGTCCTATTCCCATTTTCTTTGTCCATCTTTCTCCAAAAGTTGCTTTACTCAGCTCCTGGCAACCTTTCTTCCTTAGCTGCCCCATAAATCATGGTGCCTGGCTGCTCTGCTTTAGGGGTGCCAGGGAGTCAGGCATCTCTGGCCAGAGAATACTGGACCAGAGCTGACAGCACCGGGCCAGATGGCTGCAGCTGAAGGCACAGCCTGAAAGGGGAAGCCACTCTTCCCCTGTTGTTCTCCCCAGGACCAGAGGGACCCCAGCGTTTAATCACCTATTGGCCCAGCACTCCTTCTGAGTTCAATTTCTCGCTGGAATAGCTTTACATTACACACAGATGGACTGGGCAAGTAGTACTGGGGGAAATATCAATGAGTGTGTGGTTAGAAGGAGATAAATCTTATGAAACCGCGGAGTCCAGGACATTGCAGGATGTGGTTACCTGCCCAGCAGACAGGCTGAAAATTGTTTATTTTGATTTTTTTCTTTTCCTTTCTGATACTGACTTGAAGTGGGCTTGATCTTTCTGAGTTGGCTGGGGAAAAGAGGGAGTATGTGTGTGTGTGTGGGTGAATGGGGTGTGGGGGTAGGCACAGAGGCATGGAAGACCCAGGAAACTACCTTATGGGTGGGGACTTCTTTGCCACCAAGGAAGGAATCAGAGAGATGATGTGGAAGGGATTGGTGTGACCACGGGTGAGGGTGCTATTTCCATGAGGTGCTTGGCAGGAACATCCAAGTCCTCCACCAGATCGAGATGGGGCTGTTCCCTCTTCAGGGCTGCCCAGGGAGTGCACGTGTGTGAAGCCGCATGTGCCCATAAGTGTTTCTGTGGGAAGTGAGGGTTGAGGGGGTGTGGAGCGCCTGGCAGCGTGGGAGCTCGCGGGCACCCGTGTCTGGCTGGCCTGGTGTCGGTGGGTGTGTGGAGCAGGGTGTTGCTGGGCTCCTCACAGCAGGAGAAGAACACTGGGAGCTGGAGGAGGCCGCCTTCAGGCTTTGGGAGGGTGGGTTTAATAAATAATGTTGTGATTCTTACGAGAGGAGCCTTTCTGCTTTCTCAGTATTCCTTAGAAGGAAGCCCAGGCTGGAGGCGTGGCTCTCAAACGCCCATATGTGCATTACCTGGGGGCGTCTCACACACGCCCTGCTTCCAGCTCCTCCTCCAGCCACCTGGAAGTCAGCTAGGGACAGTCCACTCAGAGGACAGATGATAACATTATGGCCCATGGGCATTATGACATTAGACTCTGGAGCCAGATTTGAATCCTGGTCTCTTTCTTAAGGAAACTCAGTTTCCTTATCTGTAAGATGGGGCAGTGAAACCTCCATGTAATGCTTGGCAAGTAGAGATCATGATAAGTGCAAACTCTCCAAAAATGTCTTTACTTTTGCAGCCCAGAATCTTCTCCATAGAAAAGTGGTTACATCATGATTTGCTTGTGTTAGCATCAGAAAGATAAAATAGGTCCCATTACTTGATAAGGAGTTAACTCCTGTCCTTGGAATGGACAGAATTTTGCATATCTGTCAACAGTATCACACCGAGACTGGTATTTTAGATTCTGGGGAATATTTCTACTTGGATTCAGTAGACAGATTTCTTGAGCACCTACTGAGAGTTGGGGGTCAGTGAGAGCCATGAAGATGAATTGGATGAACCGGAACCTAGAAGGTGTAGATTCTGTCCTCAAGGTGTTTAAAATGGATTGAGAGAATATAATCTATTTCTAGAAGTGATTGACACCAGAGGTCAAAGGAAAGAGGATAACTAAACCAGGAAGTTCAGGGATTGGGGGTGGGGGAGTGATAGCTTTTAATCTGGGCCCCAAGCACTGGTTGGACTGAACATAGGAAGATGATTATAGAAGAACCGGCAGCAACGGGGGGTGGGGTGGGAAGGTGAGATGCTGCCCCTTTTCAGTGCATAAAATGCAAGTAATGAAGGCTGAGGTCAGAAAAGTGAGTTAGAGCTGGGTCTCCAAGAGCCAGGGCCAAAGACTGCGGAGCTGAAGGTTTGGTCTTATCTGTGAAAAGATGGACAGTCATTGATATAGTATGAGCAAGCATGTGGGGGGGCTTGTGCCACTCCCCCACCCCGAAGAGGCATCTGGCCGTAGGTGCCAGGGTACTGAGGGACAGAAGCCTGGAGTGCCTAGGGGCAGAGGGCTAAATATGGGACAGTGGCCACGCTGGGAGGTAGGGGAGAGATAGGGGAGAGACGGAGCCTGATTGGTTACGGTGGGGAGATAGAAGTCCTGGGTAGGCATGAGGAAGGGGTGGACATGGGGAGCTGAGCAGGGGGAAGGGGTGGGAGGTGGGACCCAGAATTGGAGCTGGGCCCCAGAGTTCCAGCATGGAATGCATTTTGCACACTTGACTTGCAGTTAGTTGGGTTCTCACCAGTGCAGGCTAGGAGTGTGAGCCAGCAGCTTCCAGGGACCCTCCAGAGGCTGTTTGTGCTGCCCTCAGGCTGTCGTCACTGGTGAGACTCACTGAGGGGGGTCCACTGTTCTTGACACTTATTTCCAGACATTCAATAGTTTTCTCACCAAATTACCCCTTGAATTTCGCCTGCCTGAGTTCAGCCCAGGAGGTTACTATTCTGGGACTTTTCATCAAAACCTTTTCAGCACTTGAGTTCTCTGAGCTGGGGGGTGGGCGGGAAGAGAAGAGGGCTTGTCTTCCCTTGTGTTTTAGGGACTGCTCCTGAGAGCCAATCCTATACCTGGAGATAGTCCTGGCTGAAAAGCCTGCCACTTACAGGTGGGTATTGGGGGCTCAGCCACAGCTGTATAAGATGAGGCAGGATGTTGCTTCTGGACCATCCCGAATAGTCCCCCTGTTGTCTCTCTTGGAGCCATTTAATTAATTCATGATGGATGTTCTTGGACTTACTTGAGGTTAATCTATTATTAATGTCCCTTCATTATGTACAATACACACTGTGCCTCCCTGCTCATGGCTACTCCCACAGGCAGGCTGCACCTCTGCCCCCAGGGACAGGGCCCTACATTTTCTGACATCAAGCCCTTTTGGGTTTAGAAGTCAGAGAGGGCACTAGAGTGTGTCTCCAGGAAGCTTTGCTCAGCCACAAATAACAGTAATAATAACAGGCTCAGTGCCTGTAGCTCAGTGGTTAGGGTGCCAACTACATACACTGGAGCTGGGGTTCAAATCCAGCCAGGGCCTATCAAACAATTACAACTATAATCAAAAAATATCTGGGAGTTGTGGCAGGTGCCTGTAGTCCCAGCTACTTGGGAGGCTGAGGCAAGAAAATCGTTAGAGCCCAAGAGTTTGAGGTTGCTATGAGCTGTGACACCACGGCACTCTACCCAGGGTGACATAGACTCTGTCTCAAAACAAACAAACAAACAAACAACAGTAATTATAACAATTATTTCTGTTTTCTGAATGGATAAGCAACTGAACTTAACACAACACATAGAGTATCTCATATATTTCTTGCAATAGGAGTCCCCTGGACTCCCATATCCTACCAACCACCATCTCCCAGGAAGCTCAGAGAGGTTGAGTCTTCTGCTCAAGGACACACAGCAATGAGGTGGAGAACCAGGTATTGTACTCAGGCCAGGTTTGTTTTGATGTGCCTCTCCATCCCTACCTCTCTGTCAGGCCCAACACCAGCCCACCTCCTCCACAAACCCTTTCTTCCTGTTCCACTGAACTCTAGGACTATGTATCTAAATAGCACTGGCTTCTCTGAGAAAGTGTATGTGTTTTTCCGTTCATCAGTGGATGTCCTCATTGAAGAATAATGTTAATGGCAGTAACATTTACCAAGTACAGACGCTGGTGCCATGCTAGAACTTTTCATACCTTATCTCATTTGGTATGAAAACGACCTACAAAGAGTAAATGAGATATTTAGGCAGGTGGTTATTAACCCATTTTAAAGACAAGATTTAGAAACATGCTGAAGGTCACTTGGCTAATAGGTGGTGGGCTGGAATGTTAACCCTGGCAGACTTGATCTAGGGATTGCTTGTCGGATTCTTCCTTGGATTTCCTTCCTCTCTCCGTCTCCTTGGGCCTGTTTACCAAATATCTGTATAATACCTGGTTTCCTTCTCCCAACTGGCCTGTGTTGGGCCCCCTCTTTTGCTGTGGGGACCAGAGTGCTCCCTCACATGGGATGTGGAGAGTGCTGGGCCTGGAATCTGTTCCTGGCTCTGCTGGGCAACTTTGGAAGAGTTATTTCTCTTTCTGAACCTCAGTGACCCTGTTTGTATAATTGCAACAATGATCTTCTCTCCTTGACCGGCTGTCTCCATGTTCAAAGGTGATGCCAGATGGAACAAGACTTTGGGAAAGACATTGTGCTAACCAAGGGGTTAGATTGTGTGTATGAGATTCAAGAGCCGGTGCAAAGGCCGGGAATGCTTCGGGCTGGGCACATAAATGCACCTGCCCTCCAAGCCACCCAGGACAGGCAGATGAATTCTGTGGCTTGCTAGCTGCCAAGAACTTATTGGAGGGCCCTGTGTGGCCAGGGGACTGCTATCCTGCTTGGCTAAACAGTGCCTATGTCCTTGGGGCCATTCCTCCCACACTGGGTCCCTAGGTTGTGTGGAAGTAGAGGGGCCACCAGGGGTTCTGGGCCCTGTTTCCCCCTCATCTCCCACATACAGTCTAAGTAGGTCGATTCAGGCTTGATTTGGGGAGAAAGCAGGATAGTTTGCCAAGCAGCCTCCTGGACCTCCCCTTACCCCTCAAAACATGCGGAAAGCCTTGTGAGGAGGTGAGCCCTGTGTCTATTCCAGAAAGCAGTGAGACCGCCAGCTTCTCAGTGGCAGGGCTCCCAGGGCGTTGGCTCTGAGTTCTCTGCTTTCTCATCAGCTTTACTCCAAGTGCGTTTCAGCGCTGCACTGGGACTAGGGCAGAAGACACGTGCTGCCAGGGCACCCTTTGGGCTCTGAAGGGAAGGGCAGAGGCTTCAGTTTGTGGGTGAGGCAAGGCATGCCAGGCATTGCTCTCTGGAAATCTGTGGCCAGGCTGCTCTCGGGCGATGGTTTTTTTCACTTCCCAAGTTTCCGCCTTCTGCAGGCTGGGATTACATCAGGCTCCCCTGGCACGCCCTTTAGCCAACTCCCACTTCATCTAAGCTCCTCCAGTGCCCTGGGACAGCTGCCCTGTTCCAGTTTTGGGGAAGGACAGCCCTAGGCCCAGTGGCAGAGGGGACTATCCTGGCCAGTCTCAGCTGCAGGGACCAGTAACCCCCCAAGCCCTGCCTCCCAGTTAGCACCGCCTACTTCACCCACTCAAGTCTGCCTGCTCTCCCAGATTATCCACTTCTGATTCATTTTCTCTTTCTCTTTAAATTCAGCATAGCATAGGTCCCCAAACATGGGCTTTAGCATAAAGATGGAGCTTCTTTTGAATGGCCTGCTACTTGGGCAAATCACTTAACCTCTCCAAGCCTTAGTTTCCTCATCTCTCAAATGGGGGTTTTCCTGGAACATAGCACATTGGGATCAAATGATACCACATAGGAAGTTTTGACCAGTGCCAAGAACAACACAGATACTTAATAAATGTAAGTGCTATTATTAGTTATCATGATTATTTCTCTTGATTGTTCTCTGCAAGCTCAGGCATGTGCACGGGCTGATAGGACTCCCGCTTCCCAATGCCATGGCCCCGCTACAGCCAAGCAACCCTGCAACACTCCTGCGATGCAGGCTGGCCCCTTGGGCTTCCTCCCCTGTGGCGTTTGGACAACTTCTCAAAGCTGGCACCTTCTGGCATCCTGCCCTGTGCTTGACCCAGCCCTTTTTGAGGCTGGCCTTCCAGCCCCTCAGTCCCCCGCTTCCTTTGGTTCCTCTCCTATTACAATTTCCTTCCTTTTGGCATGTCTTCTATCCGGCTGCTTCCCCCCACCCCCACCCCCCACCCCACCGTCTGACTTTTCCTCTCCTCAGGCCTTTAGAGGGAGGCAGTTTCTTCCTCAGAGTCTTACCTTCCTGGTGCAAATTCCCTCAGCTCCTCTAGCTGCCCTCAGGCTCTTTGTCAGGCTGTGTACCCTGAGAATGGAGTGTCGACAACTTGGCCTCACAGTCAGTAACTCTGTCAGCCTTGACAGACTGACAGAGGCAGTTTCATTGCATTCTTTCTGGCAAGGGGAGCCCATGGGTCTGGGCAGCCTGTCATTGCCTGGAGATGGGAGATGGTGAGCCTAGCCAGGCCTGCAGTCCTCCTGGGGTCTAGGACAAGAAGGAGAAGGCCAGAGTCAACCTGTGTTCCTGGAAGCCAGAGCACCGGCTGCATCTGGAGTTTCCTTCCTCCTTAGGAACTCAAGAAATTTTTCTCAAGAGGGTGTTTCAGCTTCATACTTTGAAAAGAACTTGGTCTTCCTCTGACACCTTTCCTGGGACTAGGGCCAGAAAATAGTTTTTCCACTTGTACCCATTCACTTAAGGACGTTTGTCAAGCCCTAACACATGCTAAGCCTTGTGCTCAGAAGTGGGAATGATAGAATAGTTAGCACCTCTTTTTCGGGGAGTTCCTAGTTAGTGACTGACCTGTAAACAGACATTACTCCTCTATCTAGACTAATCACAGCAGCAGTGACAAACACATCGTAGGACTCCTCTCTGCCAGACAGTACTCTATGTGTAGGATCATGTTTGATACAAAGAACAATGACAGTTTCCATTTCAGAAACACTCACTCCTCCCTCACCCCCATGCCCTGGACAGTCCCACAGCGGGGGTGCAGGGGACACTCGTGCTTCATAGTAGAGGTACAGGTGGAGACCTCAGCTCCTTTGGAGAATTGAGAGTATCTTCTAGAGGCCATGTGTTTGCGGTTGGGGCTTGGGTCCCCGTCTGTCTGGCCTCTGCTCTCAGGGTATCCCTTCTTATTCTATCTACCTCGCCTTGGGTTTGGGGCTCCTATGCGCTATTGGAAGAATGGGCTCTTCCAAAAGGAAGGCTGCTTTTAGCCATCCTCTTCCTGAGAAGACCAACTTTCCACCATTCCTGATGTGGGCCTGTCTTCCACGGCCACCTTGATCCTCCTACTTCCCAGCCCTGCCCTCCTCTGACCACACCTAGAAGCTGTTCAGGCTCACACTGCAGTGGCTCCTCTTTCCCCACATACCCCCTGCCAGCACTGCTGAGCCATTCCATACTATTTTCCCCTGCTGCCTGCCTGCTATACCATACAGCTTTAAAAAAAGGCTAATAGAGGGCTCAGGGCACCTCAGGAGTCGCCTTCTCCATTTCTTGGCCCCTTTAGAGAGCCTGACCACTCCCTTCCCCAGGTGAACCCTATTCAGCAGGCTTCCGGTAGCAGTAACTAAGCCAAGGCCCAGCCTGCCAGCTGCTCAGTACTTTATACAAGTTTCACCTTAACGGTGTAATGAACTCCCACCATAAAGCAGCTAGAGCGGTGCATCCTGGGATGTATAAATTATAGGAGCCCTCTGAAGTTGTAATTGGAAATGGCAGCAACTGGAAGGTTGAAAGAGGCCAGCCTCGTTGGGTTGAGCACAGCTATTCTCTGCCTCCTTTCAAAAGGCACAGAGAACAGTCTGGCTGCGAAGAAAGAATGTCCTCAAATCCTCAAACCAAACTGAGCTTCTGGTCCCTCCGGCCCAGTTCCCACTTCCTGCCTCCAACTGTGTCTGCGGAGCCTGCAGGCTTTGGAGGTGGGACCCCCAACCTGGCCCTGTGTTCTGGCTTGGTGCCGCAGACAGAGTGGGCTGTGAGGGAGTGAGCACACACGGAGGCAGCCAAAGGGATAGACTCTGGCTCCCTCGCTCCCCAGGGAGGGTTCAGAGCAGCTGATTGGATTTCCCTGGTCTTTGCACTCTGGTCTGTGAAATGCGGAGTGTGAGTCCACCTTGTGAAGAGGTAGTGGGATGGAAGATGAAACCGCAGGGAGTGTGGGATGTGGGGGTGAGTCCACGGCTGGACATCTGGCTTCCTCTTTGGCTCCCTGGGCACCACCACGGTGGTTGTGAGTCCTTAACCAGGTCATTTAACCTCTCAGCAGCAGTTTCCATCTGCAAAATCCGGGGAATAATCCTCCTGTGGGGAGTGTTAGAGGATGATGGGGATGAAGCTCACTTGTCAGGGACTCAGCAGACTGCTTCTTTGATGGGCACACATGTCACCTGGGCAGCTTACCAATGCAGGTTCCAGTTCAGGCGGGACAGTGCCCCAGATCTTCATTTCTAACAAGTGCTGCCATTGCTGGTCACGGGAACACATCTCAAGCAGCAAGAGCAGCAGGCTCAACTGACAGTAAGTTCTTAATCTGTGCTCGCTGTGGTTATATGTCCAGGCCAAAAGTGCCCTTCACCTGCCTAGTACCTGCACATGCACTCATGTGGGTTTTATTCAGTGCTCCTGAGTGTGGCCTAGGAGGCAGCAGCATCACCTGGGAACAGGTTAGAACTGTGAGTATCAGTACCCTTTCATCCCTACCCCAATCAGAGTTGCTGGAAGTGGAGCCGAGGAGTCTGTGGCATAACTAGCTCTGGGAGTTCTGCTTCCCACACTGAGGTAAAAGCACTGGCTGGGATTCATCCTTCAGAGCGGATTTCCCTGAACACAGACTGGTTAACTCCAGCCTGAGAATCTTCTGGGGCTGGCCATAGTGGAACTTGCTAAAAATATAGGTTCCTGAGCCCCATCTTGGACTTACTGCTTTAGAATTGCTAGGCAGGCTCCTTGGGAACCTGCATTTATCCACCAAGTACATGCCCATTCAAGTTGGTGTCACTGGGAGTCACTGACCACCTGATAGCTGTGGAGAAGGGCAGCATCCCACACTCAGCACACTCCCCACCTTGTGCATAAAGCTTTGCCTCTGCCAGGTAAGAAGGTAGGTCCAGGAGTCAGGAGCCCCAGGCTCAGGCATGACCTGGACCCCAGAACCTTGGGCCCAGCTGCAGGGGTTTTCTCCCAGTAAGAAGAGGGGAACATCCAAACTTCATCAGTAGGGAGTTAGTTGGATGAACTTACAAGTACCTACTAATAGTACATGGACTCTGCAATAAAGATGGTGGTAGAAAAACACTGAATAAAGAGAAATGTTCACCTTTTGTAGTTCAGGGACAAAAATAGGTATGGAAGATTCCATATTTGGTTGGAGAAAAAAGACTAGAAGAATGTTGACAGTGTATCATTTTCCTGGAGGGATCATGACTGCTTTCTGTTTTCTTCTTTGTGGTTTCTGTTTTCTACAGAGAACATGCATTTTGTGATAAGAAAAAGGTCGGCATTCATAAACATGTCTTGTCCTGGGTCCTTGCCTGGACAAGGTGTGAGGTGTGAGGCTACCCCAGCCATGGGCAGCCCAGACTTCCAAGACTGGGTTCTTTCCAGCTACCCCTACTGGAGTGACCTTCATCATCCTCCCCCACACCTCCAGGCTGTGTCTGGTACTTCCCAGTCTTTCCCTCTGTTTCTCTTGCTTTTTTTACTTCCTCTCCACTTTAAGTCCTCTCTATTTTTACATAAGAGAAGAGTAAGGAAGGGTTAGCTGAGATGCAGGAAGTCCCCCAGATTTCAAGCCTCTGGGACAGTTTAGTTTTTAATCAGGGTGTCTCCTAGGTGACAGAAACCTAAATTCCAGAGTCTAGGCACATAGGATGTGCTCAGGAAGTAATGGTTACATGAACAAGGCTTGGAATGCAACCAAGGACAGGGCAAAGACCCAAAGCTGTGTGACCTTGGCATGTCAGCATACCTTTCTGAGCTTAGGGTCCTCATCTGTAAGACTGGGGATCCAGGGTGGCTTGAACTCTCTCCCTGGGCCCTTCCAGCTCTGATCTGGGGAGTCACATGCCTTCACTGCCGCTATTCTGCTTGATTTTTTGAAGCAATTTTTGCTGCCCAAGAATATCTCACCTGTCTATTCCAGGCTGTCTAGGGAGAGTTTGTGCATATGTGGCTGTTCAGGGCAGGGCCCTCCAGGCAAGGGCTTGAGCAAAGGCAGTACTGTCCCCACCGCCAGCTACCACCACCAGGGAGACTGGTGGTGTTGGGACACGAGTGATCTGCCAGCCAAGGTAGAGGGTTGGGGGTGCCTGGACCTATATTGGCAAATCCTTTGTGCCTGTGTCCTGGCTGCCCGTTGTCAGGTGTCTGTCTTTCATCCTCTCCTGGCCAAAGCTGCCTTTATCCAAGTGTCCCCTGCTGGGCTTTGTGTCTGATACCCCATTTCCATCAGCCTCCAGCAGCCCTGAGTCTGTGGCCGTTTTGAGGTTGCTGTTTTCCATTGAGTGGCTCTGTGGGAAGGAAGAGAGGGTGGGAGAAATCCATTCAAGCCATTTGTTCTAAAGACAATTAAGCAAACCCATGGGATTTGTGTGGTCACATGTTTCCAGTCTTCTTTCAAAGTAATGGACAGGTTTCTGGATGACTCCTACTACCCTATTTCACTGCCTGGTAAGTACAAGAGATCTGGTCTTCAGGAAGAATGGTGGAAAGGGGAGGCCCTGCCTGGGCTTCCCTTGCTGGGGGTACCTGAACATGAACATGAGCTCTGCCTGGGGAACACCAAACATGTGTGGCCATCCATAGTGCCAGGGAAGCAGGCCCATGACCTGCATTTTCAAGTGTGTTTTATCTGGCCCAGGGAGCCTGTAGAGCAGCGATTCTCAACCTGTAGGTTGCGACCCCTTTGTAACAATGAAAATACATCGCGGCAGTAGGAAGGTTGAGAAGCACTGCTGTAGAGACTAGCCTTGCCAGCACCCCAGAGGCAGGACTGGGAACAACTAAGCCAGTGCCAGCAGAGGCCTACAAGGGCAGCAGAGGGGAGGCAGGGCTGTGCTGGCCGGAGTTTGGTCCTGCACAAGGCGCCTGGGCAGTTTTTGTGTGTGGGACAGGAGGAGGGGGAAGAGAAGGGTAGAAGCCTGGCTGTCCCTTTCTGCTTAGCCACTAGCCCTTCCAGGAAACTTTCTCTGTCTGCCTGGGTTGAGCAGTGGCTTTACCTTGTAACTCTGCACTCAGCAGCCCACCTGGGTTTCCTCGTTACTCTGCTCCATGAGCTCCTGGAGATGGGGCTTGGCATCTCATGTTCATGTCCCCAGAAGCTCCTTCTTAAGTGCCTGTTGAGTGCAACCAGTAGGCTGGTCCAGGAGCCCTGGGCAGAGGTCTGCTTTCCTGCCCTGGTCTTGGAGCCCCGTCCCCCAGCCAACTGGTCTGGCCGGTTTGCAGAGACCTGGCCAGGGCGGTTCTCCTGGGACAGGATGTCCTGCTGAGAGGAGGCTCCTGCCTGTCTTTCTGTTTTCACCTCCTCACCCCTCCTCCTGGCCTAGGCCCACTGGGTCCTTGCTTCATCCTTCCCTTCTTGAGGTTCAGGGCAGCATATGGGAGGTGCTGGGCTCAGCAGAACTGGAGCCTTGCCCTGGCAGGAGACAGGGGACAAACAGGGACCATGGTGACTGTTCTCCTTCCTCCTCCCTTACTGATGTGCCAAGGGCAAGGGACGGAGGCCCAAACAGGGCAGCTGTGTGCCGGGCTCATCCACACTGTGGCTCCTCCACCCCCACCCGTGAGGCTCCCTCTCAGGGAGCAGGAAATGAGGGTGGGGAGCTGGGTGTTCCTCTCACCCTCTGCGGGAGGGGCTGGGCACCCCATTCCGTAGGTGTCAGAGGAACCGTCACCAGCGGTGGGCGCCAGTGTTGGGATTTCCCTGGCTGACTCACCCTCGGCCTGGCTGTGCCTCTCCCGAGGCAGAACCTCTTTGTGAAGGTGTCTGGATAGTGACAGCAGCTCATGGAGACTGGCCCCTGGAAGCTATGGCAGTGCGCCCACCCTGGGCAGACTGAGGCCCAGCTGCCCATCAAGCTCACAACCCCACTGCTCAGGCAGGAGGAGCAGTGAGGAGGAGGCTGCTTCCTGAAAGCCTCTGCAGGGGGCAGATGCCTTCCCTCACTTTCCCCTGCCAGAGGAGGCAAGAGAATATGGGGGTCTTCAGTCCCTCCAGGGTGAGAAACATTTCAAAGGGTGACCTGGTGGAGACTGCAGAGAGGAACGAAGTGGGGTTAGCATAGTAACCCAGCCAGAGGCCAAAGACCTTTGGAGAAAAGGGAACACTAACGGCCCTCCTCCAAGGAAGATGCTCCTGGAGCCCCCACAGCAGAGCAGAGAGCAGGCAGTGGCAGGCACTGGCAGAGGGGTGGAGGTGTTGCAATTACGGTGTGTGGGGGGCTGGGGGAAGATGAGCAGACAGAGCCATAGTGTACGGCTTGCAGCAGGCCTGTGGGGGTGGTGGCAGCAGAGCTGCGGGGGCGAGCTGTGGAAAGGGGTAGAATGGGAGGTACAGTTCTGGGTGGTCTGCTGTAGGGTCCCCACCTTCCTGGTCACCCCCTGACATCTCTGGGATGGCAGCCTCTGGGGGTCCAGCTTCCAGGGCTAAGAGAATAGGGGGACATTAGGACCCAGCTGTGGTTCAGTCTGAGCAGACTTCTCAGCCCTGTGCTTGCCAGCCTGGCCTGGTGAGAAATACAGCAGTTGCTGCTGGCCGGGTGCCATGGGGCAGCTCTAGTGTCTCTGATGACCCGTTGGTTGTGCTTATTCCTCTGTGAGTAGGCTCAGGGCAGGGTGGCCTAAGAAAGAGTGTGGCCAGTAAGCCCAGCCCAGTCCTGCCCTGCCTCCTGATCCAAGAGGGCAGGACTTGCCCACCTGGCTCTCCGCTGGGCCCACTGCTGAGGCCAAGAGAACGGAAGCTGAACCGACAACAGGAGTAGGCAGGGTAAGGGAAGGCCTGGCCCAAACTGAGATGGGCTCTCGAGGCAGGTCCAGTACCACCTCAGCCCTCCAAGGGCAGCTCTCTTTGAAGGAAAGTGTCAAGCTGTGTGGCTGCCAAGGACAGGAGGCCAAAGAGGGTCTGGGCTATAGGATAAGATCCAGGGTTTGCTACAAGCCTGCTGCAGCACTCCAAGTCCTTGGCTCTCACCGTCCTCCCTCAAATGAACATATGTGACTCAGTGGCCCAGAGGTTCCATCCATGGGGATGATCTGCTCTTTGATATGCACCCAGCCTTAGAGAACAAGGAAAGGCCCCAGGACCTTCTCCTGATGGGTCGTGCCTTCTGCAGTGAGAGGCTGGGCTGGAGCCCCTTTTTGGACCCTCCATTTCCTCCTTCCTTGGGAATGATGAGGTGAAGTGAGATATTGGCTAGAAGTTCCCAGGGCAGGGCCTTCTGGCAGGAAGTCAGGCTTTCCATAAGCGTTAGCTGGTATTATTGCTTTCATTGTCCTTATGCTTAAGTTACATCTTCATCATCATCTTTTTGGAGTTGACTCCCCAGAGCCTGTGGGAGGTTCCTTGGAAGAGGCAGTATGAGTCCTGCACTGGCATCCTGGCCCCTGGTCTACTCAAGAATCAGAAGGTCAGATGGGGGCAGCCAGAGGGTCTGAGCGGGCAGGAGGAGGCCCTGGCACCTCTCTTGTGGAGCCTCTGTGGGTTCAGCTGAGCTGCCAGCTCCCATCTGCAGACGGGCGGCCCAGCCCTCCGTGAGTTGGCTGAGAGACCTCAGAATGAGGAGCGCGTGTTCTCCAAACATCTTGCTCACAGCAGATGGCAGCCACAACTGCCTTTCTCCCTGCAGTTCCGGTGCACTTCTCTTCCCTTTGCTCACCCCCCTGCTAACTTTGGTTTCTGCTTTTGGAGATGGGGAGGCAGCCTGCAAGCCTCCAGAGCCACCTCTGATTGTGGGTGAAGCTTGGTGAGTGTAGCATGGAAGTTTCCAAAGGAGAGGAGCCTTGTGGCCCCACCTGCTTCATTGGGGATGCTCAGTCCTGCCCTGCCTCCCATTAGTCTCTTTGGCCAAATGTGCTGGTAGCAAGATCTGAGAGGGGCTGGGCTGGGGGCCTTGTTTGACATTTCTTGAGCAGCTGCTAGGCACCAGGTGCTGTGTTGGATGCCAAGGACGCACAGACACAGTGTAACCCTGCCCTCCAGGAGTGCCAGGTCCAAAGGGGAACCGGCATGGAGCAGGCACTGATGAAGTCTGCCACGGGGGTTGGCAGGCCCTGGCAGCTGCATGGAGGAGGCAGTATTTAGGCTAATTCTTCGAGTGCTGAGGAGTTTCCAGGAGAGCAAGATTAGAAAAAGCCTTCTGGGAGCGGGAGAGGCCCCAGAGCCCTCCTGCTGGGGCAAAGAAAACAGCCCATGCAAAGGCACGGAGGCATGGAGAGCCCACTTGGCATGGCATACAGAGAGCAGAGAAAGGCAGCGGGCCTCATCAGGATGTGTGTGCGCACTCTCAGGAGAAGGCAGCGGCTTCTCTGGCTGCTCAAGCCTGAAGCTTGAAGCCTCACATGGGAAGCAGTGGGGATACAGGCATTGTCAGCTGAGGGGAATTCTGCTCTGAGCCTGAGGCCAACAGCACAGCCCATTGCTGGTGGAATAGAATGGGACTCTCCCTTTCTCTTCTGTCCCTGCAGTCACAGGCCAGAAGTCTGGTGTTGGCCCTACTTCCCCCGGGGGCTGAGTGTGCCCTGGGATTTCACAGCACTGTCCCTTATTCTGTGACTTGCCCTGGCTTGACCCCACATCATGGGTGGAACAAGACTGGGCACACACATATGCCGACCCTTGCCTGTGCCGAGCCTTGGGCTTGGTATTCCCATAGAGGCCTCATCCCATCTAACCTTCACAAAGGCCATGCTTGGTGGGCATCACTGACCCCAAGGTCTTATGACTTGCTCAAAGCCACCCAGCCATGACATGGCTTAGCAGAGGCTACAGACCCAGGGCAGCCTGATTGTTGTTGGACACCAAGCCCTGCTCATTCTTCCCTGTTGCTGCCTCCACTCCCTCACAGTGGAGAGAGGGCCAAGTCATTCTCCCTGGGGAACCCTTCAAATACTGAGGTGCTGGGGTACCAGTGGTAGCTGTAAGCAGGGCTGCTGGGCACCCACTGGTAGGGCAGTGGGCCTGGCAGAGTGGAGATGCTCTGTGTTTGCTCTTTCCAGCCCTGCATTTGCCTATGCCACTTGCACCTGTCCAATTGTTTGCCCAAGGATTAGGCCCCTGGGGCGGTGGGTGGGGCTGGGCGAAGGTGGCAGCAGGAGCCCATTACCTCTGGGCTCCTGCTTCTCTGCAGGCCCATACTTCCCATAAGCACCACACGGGATGCCAGGGACGTAAAGACACAGTGTAACCCTGCCCTGATGCTGTCTGCAGCGCCTGGCCTCGCCCGCACAGAGCACGTGACTTTGCAATGCCCAGGCCTGGCGTGCCTGGCGTTCCAGGGCAGCAGCAGCTAGACTGTCAGTGAGGAGCGGGAGAGGCCCCAGAGCCCTCCTGTTGGGGCAGTGCCCCAGGGCGTGGGGTGAGGGGAGGCATCAATGGGACCTTTGTGTGGTGAGGGACAGAGGAACGCATGACAGAAGCCAGGCTGGGGCTGGTGCAGACACATCTGCTCCTTTCTTCCCTGGAGCAGCCAGTCTGTGAGCCTTCACCCTTCTAGCGAGGAGAGCCTGCCTGATTCAGCCAATCCCCGCCCTGACCTTCCTTTCACCCCCTTTCAGATGATTCAGCACCAGGAACTTGAACTTGGGCTTCTCCAGCTTCTGGGCCTTCCCTGGAGGCAAAAACCCTGGACCTGCCCACTCTGCACCCTCCCTCCTAAGGATGTGGCCTTCAGTATCCTCTCACTGGGCAGTCATCCATTGCCAGTAGCCATGGTCCTGGTCCTGGGATGAGGGGACAGATGAAGGGAACAGATTAGATAGGATGCATCTGGCATTCCAGAGAAGAGGGATCCCTTTCTTTCCCAAAGGAGGGGCCTGCAGGGAGCTGTGTGAGTCCTATTTGCAGTCCTGCCTGGGGCCAGCCTTCCTGGGGGGAGGGGAGCAGATCTGAGGGCACTATCTCGGAATTTCCACCCTGGGCTGCCTTTAGCAAACCCACTGCTGTTGCCTGTTGTCTCTTTGTCACTTGGTATTTGTCATGCGAGCTGTGAGGATGAGCAGGCTGTCACCAAGAGGTTATGCTTTGCCCTCTGTGGGCAAAGAGCTCTGTAAACAGAACAGCTGGGAGAACATCCTAGTGGGGGTTAGGGACAGCCTTCTCAGGTGGGCACAGCTACAGGAGGTTGCCTTGTCACACTGGCAGCCCTTGGGGGAGCCCGGCCATTACTGGAGATGTCAAGCAGCCTGGCTGTGGGGAGCTTAGGTACCCCCTTTACCTGCTCTTTACCTTCCTCTTACCTAGGAAGCAGGACAGACATGGAGGAAGGAGAGTTCTGGTCTCCTGAGGCTTGTATTAAGTTGTAGTGGCCACCTGGCCCTACACCACCCCTTCTCTTGCTGCTTCAGGGATTGGGGTAAGGGAGAGGTAACCCAAGGTACCCACCTGGGTCATACCCAGAGAGTCTGTCAGCCTGGGCAGCCCCATAAACAGCCCATCCTCAGGCCTCTAACTCTGAACCTCTCTGCAACTCCAGCAGCAATAACCATACCCACTGTGTCCTGCTCACATTTAGCCCCTGGCCAGATGCCCACCCTGCCCCTTACCTTAAGGGTGGAGTTCCTGCCGTCCTCACTTCCAGGATAGGAAAGTTGATTTGTGTTGTACCTTCACCAGCATTGGTCAGATGTTAGCTATCCCTTTTTAACTGGAATTGGGGCTCAAAGGGGCTGCAGTATGCCCACACTTATTAAGTAGCCAGGCCCAGTTTCCAGCCTGGACTCTCTGACCCCATACCCCATGTGTTCCCCTGCACCCCCCCCCCCCAAACCCTGCAGTAAACAAAGTGCTAATAATCACTTTAACACAGAATTAATCCCCCTCATCCCTCTGGACTTTTCTCTCTGAGGCACTCTGAGCACTTCCCAGACATGCTATCATGCATCCTGCAACCCCAGGAGGGCTGAGAGGAGGTCAGGCAGTGGGGCCCTGGGGACCAGGACCCTGCTTCCCCCACTGCCAGGCCCAGCCCCACCACACACTCATTGCCCCTTCCTCGCCCTCTGCCTTTGGATAGGGAAGATGCTGAGGCAAAGGCACTTCTCCACACCTGCTCCCTTCCCCAGTCTCCTCTGGATTGTGCAGGTGTGAGCTGGCAGGAGGGGAGAAACCCGAATCTGAATCCGGATGAGCCCCCACGTGGTGGGTGTGTGAGTAGAAGCCCAAGGCTCTGCTTAGAGGGAAGTAATATTGCTGAGGCTTTTCATAGTGCTTTCCTCTAGGAAGCCTCTGGTATGTCTTGTTCTCACATTCCTAGGAAGTTGGCAGAGCACAGTCCAGGGTCACAGGAGGAAGGAAAAACGAGGGTCCAGAGAATGAATCCTCTCGCTTGACTGTTCATTTTTCTGGTTTGTGGAGAGGGCTGAGCCTGCACCAGGTCAGGTGAGAGGGAGGCAGGGATGGTGAGGTCTTGAACTGAATTCTGACAGACCTCAAAAGGGGTACTCTTAAAAGACTGGGCCATGGTGTGGTCATTCCTGGCCCATCTACCCTCCAGGGCCATGTTGAGGTCCAGAAGAAAGTGGGCAAGAAAGACAACAGGACCTTAAGGCTCTGAGTCTTCCATGGGATTGTATTTCTGAGCCAGAATCTGAAGACCCTTAAACATTGAGCCTTGTAGGGGCAGGGCAGTTTCCTAGGGACACTGGAAATCTTCTGGTCAACCTCCTCATCTTCCAGATGAAGACACCGAGGCTTTAACAGAGGAAGTCATTCCCCAGGCCCTTTCTCTTCTCACCTATAGCCAGGCCATGGCGTACTTGGCCAAGGCCTACTCAGCGCCTCTCAGCCCCAGGCTCAGGCCCTGTCAGTTGGAGAGGGCCCACGTCCCCCGGCTGCATCCTGAGAGCACAACCCTCAGTGCTCTTTCCCAGAGGAGCTTTTCTTCCCATAGGACACTGGGCAGAGGCAGATGCCACAAGTCACACCTACTGAGACACACAGAGTGGCTGGAGACATGCCACTGGGAGATGCAGCAGAGCTGGGCTTGTTGGTGCTGGAGAGGTCTTTAGGCAGCTGGACTTGCTCACTGTGCTACCACAGGCAAATCACCCATATCCCCTTCCCGCCACAGTTGCCTCATCAGTAGAATGAAGATGCTGGTTTCTTCCCTGCTTCGCCCACGGCGTGGGTGCTGGTGCCAGTGAAGTCATGTATGTGGGCAGCTCAGGATCTGCCTTTGGAGCTGGGTGTGGGGCCAGCGGAAGGTGTGGAAAGAGCCCAGGACTGGATGTCAGGAGCCCTGGGTCCTAGACTCAGCCCTGCATGGCACTCCTACATCCTCCTGTCTCTGTCCCTCAGGTCGTGCTCAGAGATGGTTCCTCCTTCAGGCAGTGGGGACTTGGTGAGCTCCTACAACCTGCCAGGACTTTTGCTGAGTGCAGGGGACACAGAGGGAAGAAAGCAGATGATGCCCTGCCCTGAGGAGCTGTATCCTGGTGTTGGGGGAGGCAGACGGTGAACAAGAGAACTTCAGATGGCAAAAGCGCTGAGAAGAAAACAAAAGAGAGACTTGGGGTACTCAAGATTGGGCAGGCAGGTCCCAAGAGAGGTCTTGGCATGGGAGAAGTGAAGGGAGGCAGAGACAAGGTCCTGCAAGAGTGGCAGACGAGCAAAAGTGGGAAAGTGTGATGAGCAGCATGGAATGACTGGGAATGATGGGTAGGTGAGTGGACGGATATATAGATAGATGGATAGATGAATGGGTGGGTAGATGGTTGGTTGGAAGGGTGGTAGGTGAGTGGATGGATAGTTGGATGGATAGATTGTAAAGAGTGATCACTTTCCTTCCTATGGTAAGGGTCACAGCTGACACGCTTGTAAAAAAAGATACGTTAACAAGGTAAAAACATAGCAAATTTATTTAACCAGAGTTTTATGTGACACAGGGGCCTTCAAAGACCCAAAGAAAATTTCCATTTTTGTGCGCAGATTCAATGAAGAAGAGATAGCCATATAGAAATGTGATTGGACAAAAAGATGATGACCAGCAAGACCCATCTGTGCAGATTCTTCTCTCTGTGCAGCAGTCTTCCCTCCTGGGTGTCGGGCAGGGCCCTCCCTCAAATGAGGGTCAGTCTTATAACCTACTATTAAATGAGGTAGGTCAGAGAATTTCTTTACAGCCAGCTCTGACACAGAAGGGTGGAGGAAGGTTAGAGTAACAGTTTTAGGTTTTATGGCTGGCATTGGGGCAGAGGGGTTCTAGTTTCTGTGACTTTTTCTGACAAAGAATTTTAGTTTCTCTGGATTGCCTTGAGAAGAAGAGGGGAGAGACACAGACAGTAAGATAGGGGAAAGTCAGACAGAAACTTTGCTTCTGAGCCCAGATGGATGGATATATGGTTGGTTGGTTGGATGGGTGGATGGATGGATTGATAGGGGGATGGCTGGGTGGACGGATGGACAGATGGATGGATGGATGGATGAGTGGGTGAGTGGGTGGGTATATAGATGGTTAAATTGAATGGATGTTCGGTTGGATGGATGGGCAGATGGACGAATGGTTGGTTGGGTGGGTGACAGGCAGAGATCCTCCCTCCATCTCCCTTCCTGTATAGTGTTTACATTAGTTCTGAGATCTCCATCTGAGTTAAGATTCCCTTTACATGGTCCTATTCATGGTCAGAGCTGGGTGGCCAGGGAGGAGTAAGGAGTTGAATGTTCAGGAGATGAATGTTCCTTGAATCCCAAGTATGTTATCAGGAACTGTCAGTTGTGTGGGAAGAGTCCAGTGACTGCCCTTGGATGGGTCTCTGCAGGGCTGAGGCCCTGGCCTGCTATGCACAAGGTCACCTGAGGTCAGGACCAGAATAAACTGAGACTTTGGGGGGTACATTGCTGTTCGGGTGGGGTAGACAGCCCCAGGCCTTGTTCTCAAGGCATTCCCCAAGAATCAGGGCACTGTCTGCCTTCCCAGTAGCACAGACCAGAAACCTGGGGTCATCTTTAACAGCACTCTTCTCCTTACTTCCTGCCCTGTATGTCACCATTTCATCTGCTCAATCTCTATCTGAACTTTCCACTTCTCACCTGGGCTGGCCGTGCTGACCTGCCTGCCTTGGCCCTCCCCATTATTGCTGGCTAGCTGGGCTGCCCTCTGTCCCCCATCATCTGCATGTATGTCTGTCCTCTGTCATCTGCACACATCCACCCTCCTCCTGAGGGTTGTCTTTCACGTTCTTTTGCCCTCCACCACCCTCTCCCATGGTCGAGTCATGCTGACTAGTTCTTCAGAGGTGGCTCCAGCTCCTAGGTTTCCAGGTAGCTACCCCTTCCTCCCCTTCCAGGCACACATGGGAGTTTTCATTGTATATGAGGATTATCTTGAAATCTTTTTCTCCCTGGACTCCATGAGGACTGGCACCATGTTGGTTTTTATTGCCATCTTCCAAGTCCCTGGCACATTTTGGTTATTTGTTGGAAGGATGGAGAACAGCTACATGCATGAATCTAACTTTAACTAGATGTCAGCTGTGTTCACACTGCCCAGGGCCCACCCCAGAGCTGTTTGTATCCTTTCCTCCTCTTAGAGCCTCCCCCTGTCCTAGGCCAGGGAACCTAGAACCAAAACCTGGTCACCTGTGGATGTTGGCATCCTTACACCTGCTGGGCTGGGACCACCTGCAGGGGCTGTGCCCCTGGGTCAGTCCAGCCTGGGTTTTGAGCCTGAGCCTATCAGGGCTCACTCAGGCTGTGGCCAGATAGAAGAATGCAGTTGTCGAGGGCTTGTTCAAGCAACTGCTGAACAGTCTTATCTGGCCCCTGTCAGAGTAGAGTGTGTCCTAGAGAGGCTTCAGAGTGATGACAAGTTTGGAAAGCAGGTTCAACCAAAAGTCACAAAAAAACCTTGAGACTGATAAAGCGGGGGAAAGGAGGGGAGTTTGGAGCCTTTACTCCGGAGCTGGGCTTCAGAGAGATCCCAAGGCCAGGGTCTGTGGTGGGTGGTGGCCTGGATGGGCAAGGACAGCTGCAGGTCTCAGGCTGAGCCAGTGGCCCTGGGTGCCATGTCTCTGCTGGGACTCTGCTCTGCTGGGACCTGGTATCCTCAGAATACTTAAGATGGTAGAAATACTGGGTATAGGAAGCTCCACGTTTGGGAGCCACAGCTTTCTCCTCCAGTGTTGGGGTGCTATTTCCTGGCCTCGGGACCTGCTCGTGGTTGGGGGTGTTCTCAGGCTGCAAGGATGTTCTAGCCCGGCAGGGAGGGAGCACCCAGGAGGCCTCAAAACCCATGATTCTAGGTCACCTTCTGCAACATCCAGAGACAGGAGTGGTATTTATAGCAGCCAGCAGCCACTGAGGGTGGAGAAGTCAGCACGAGCTGTGCTGCAGGCTGACCCCCCAGGTCCCCTAGCTCTCGCTCACTCACCACCCCCACTCCAGAGCCTTCCTGGGATGGGCGGGAGGCAGGCTGCTAAGGAAGCAGTAGCCTCTCATCCTTTCCCCAAGTCCTGGAGAAATGAGGTGCCACTTTCCACCTGGCAGGAGCCTCGGTCTCAGCCAGTCTCCGTAGGACGTTGTCTGGCTTGATGGCCCCAGCTGGGCATACCATTAGCACCTGGCCCTGCTGCTCTCTCTCAGATGTTGTGTTAGCTTGCTATGGGCAGATAGTTAAGGGTACAAGGGCACCACCCCAGGTTGACAGGCTCGAGGCCCTGCCAAATGCCTGTCACTTTCCTGCTAGGCCCTTATGAAGTGCTGTGAAGAGTGCTGCTTGGGCTGCAAGGGTGCAGTCACAGTTGTGGACACCAGGGCTGTGCCAAGCATGAAGCCCAGCTACATCTCCTGCCACACCCAGGAAGCAGGCCAGGAAACAGAGGCCACAGAAGTGACAGTGTGACAGGGCTGGAGTCCTAAGTTCCCGAGTCCCCTGGGAAGGCAAATAATGGCTTCAGAGGTCTAGCAGGTGGGGCCCCTGATATCTCCTGGCCCTTATCTGCCCAGGACAGAGTGGGCACACGGGTCCTGGTCAGGCTTTGGCAGGCAGAAGGCTGATAGTTATCAGGTGCCCTTGGGGTTGCCCCATCACAGAGGTCTGTGCTCCCGTCTTTGCCCCAACCCCATTTCTAGTCTACCTGTTGTCCAGAGTCTCCCAGCCCATCCCCCACAGGCCAGGAGAGGAGCAAGTAGAAGCCAAGGCTTTCTTTTGAACCTCCAGAGTAATGGAGAAGGTGAAGCTGTCATACCAGAAAAGTGGGCCACCGACAGCTGCTCAACCAGGGCTAAGGCTTCAGGTCAGCTTCAGCTGAGGACAGGCCCTGAGCCGGCCTTGGAGGCCTGGTGAGAGAGAAGCACCTGAAGCAGGTGGAGCAGTCTGCAGCAGAGGAAATACCTGGGTTCTGAGTACGAGTGCAGTTGGTGGCTGAGCAGCTGGGAACACACAGATGTAGATGGGAGCAGGGAGTAGGTGGGATGGGGTGGAAGGTGTGGGTGCTCGGGGCGGGGAAGGGAGGGGAGCTTTGTAGCTAATGATTGAGAGTTAATTTTATTTAAAGAGCATTTAGGAGCCATAATATGCTTTTGAGAAGTGGACTGACTTAATTAAAACTGTGTATACATGTAGCTAATGTTACCAAGCACCTCCCCTGGACTGGAGCCTGCTCTCAACACTTCACAACTTTTTTTTTTTTGGAGACAGAGTCTTACTCTATCACTGTGCATAGAGTGCTTTGTTGTTATAGCTGACAGCGACCTCAAACTCTTGGAGTCAAGAGATCCTCTTGCCTCAGCCTCCTGATAGCTGGGACTACTGGTGCCTGCCACAACACTCGGCTAGTTTTTGTTCCTTTTTTTTTTTTTTTGGGTCTATTTTTAGTAGAGACGGGATCTTGCTCTTGCTCAAGCTGGTCTTAAACTCCTAAGCTCAAGCAATCCACCCACCTCAGCCTCCCAAAGTGCTAGGATTATAGGTGTGAGCCACTGTAGCACTTTACAACTTTTAACTTGCTTTGTTCTCCCAGCAGCCCCTTGAGGGAGGCACTGCCATCACTGCCCTCCCGGGAAGAGGCTGGCACCTGCACAGTGCCTGGAAGTTCATAGCTCCGAGGACATCTGAGTAAATCAGAGCACCAGGATCAAAACCAGGTCTAGTCCTGTCCTCCACCCAGCAGCAAAGGGCCTTCCGAGCCTCCACCCCTTCCTGGAGGGACTTTACATGCTCAAGGTTGGGGGGTGGGGGGGGTGTGGAGGTCTGAAGAACAGATGAGGCCACCAGCCCTGGTCTCTCAGCTCCTGGGTCAATATCTTTTTTTCTGTGCCCCCTTTTGCCCTCCTGGCCAGGCAAGATGAGGAAACACATGTGATGCTTATACGACTTTGGGCACTTGTGTGACTCTCTCCTTGGCTATCCTAAAAGTGGAACTCCAAAAGTCAAGGCCAGAATGGACCTTAGAGTTCATCCTGTCCAGTGGCTTGCAAACATTTTTAAGCATTGAAACTATTTCTTTCTAACACATGTTATAAGGAACCCTGATACATAAAACTGCTAAAAGCTGCTCTGGTTGACATGGCCTGCAAGCCCCAGGAAGCCTGCCTGCTGTGACCCCCTCCCTCACTGGGGCCTCTGACAGCTCCCAGAAATTTCTTGGAAGAGCACTGAGACCCCTCATCGAGCACAGGAGAGGAGGGCCACAGAGTGAGGAGACTGGGCCAGCCTGGGTGCCCTTGGTGGCAGTAGATGCCACCTCCTGCTCTAGTCTCCATGGGGGGAAGAGGTGTTGGCCCTTGCAGCATACTAGAGTTGTGCTGCCCTCCTCCCTGGGGAAGAGCTCAGTTACTTCGTCATTTGATCCCTGCTTGCTTCCGAGATGCCCAGGGAATGGTCAAACCGAAATCTGATAACCTGAGCGGCCGGCCTGTGTCCTATATGTCCATGCAGCTCAAGAGATGCCCACGAAGCCTCTCAGAGTCTGGAGCCACCCCCTAGCCTTCCAGCAGCATACACTGAGCAGGCCAGGCCCCGACGGGCAGTGCACAGCCTGAGGACGAACCGCAGGACCATGGTGGCCCAGGGTATGGCTGAGTGAGGGGGTGGGGCCTGAGGGGGAGGTGTGAGGCTAGGTGTCCCCACTTAGCAACTCATTAACAGCCTTGTTGGGAGCCCCATAATGAAGTGGAAGGTGCTAATTCTGTGAGGTGTTGCCGGCACCAGGGACTGAGTCTCCTCTTGTGGAGCCTCTGAGAAGCCAGAGCACTGGGGTTCCTGCTGGGAGCTGATGAACTGCCAGGCAGCTCAGGCCATCTGGGGAAGAGCCCCCAGCAAGTGGCTCCTAGGAGAATGGGAGGTCTGGGTGGGGCAGTTGGGCTTCAACAGTGGGCTTCTGCCCCTCAGGGCGTCCTGAGTTTGAACTGGAAAGGAGCCAGCAGTGGCACACCCTTAAACTGAGACCTATAGACAGACAGATGCAAGCATCCCAGTAAGCACTCAGACTTTGGTGTATTGTAAGAGTCTTGTGGCCTTGACAGGAACTCTGTGGTCTAGGCCGTCTCCTGGGGTGGTGATTCCTCCCCTGATTTCTTGGGGATTTAAGGAGGCAGGGCAGGCAAAGCCTGAGCATGGGCTTGGGTAGGGCTCCTGAGAGGTGCCCAAGAAGGCAGGTTGGGGATTATTCAGGTTGGCAGAGTGAGGGCAAGTCGGTGGGGAGCAGCCTGGACACCTTTCCATTTGGGCAGATTGACTTAGATCACATTAGCACCCCTGCCATGCAGGGACAGGCGCTCAGTGCTGTGAGAAGGTTCTGTGCACACGGGGGAGAGGTGATCAATAAATCATAACAGTAGCAGTGGATGATACTTTCTCTGAGCTGAGTGCCTTTTGTTCGTTATTTCATTCACTCCTCTTGATTCCTAATGAAGTATCTTCATTATCCCATTTTGCAGACGAGGAAACTAAGGCTCAGACAACTAGAAGTTGTGGCTCTAACCCCGGGCTGTCACACTCTAGGGCTGTGGGGAGAGTGTCTCAGTCACCTCACTCGATGGCCACCACCCTCCAGTTCTATGAAAGAAAAAAGTTCCAGGAGAGAGGGTGGCAAAAATGTGTTAAACGTGTTAGAGCATGAGGAGAATGAGATGATCACAGGGGTGGGATGGAAAGGTCTAACACTAGAGGTGGGTGCCTGCCTGCCCACCTGTCTGTGCTCTTCCTGTAGACAGGTAGGAGAAAACAGCCTGGCACCATGTATAAGGGATTGTCGCTGTGTGCTGTGATTGCTGGAAGAGCCAGGCTGCATCCCTCACCAGAGCCCATACCTGGGCCACTCCAGGCTACCTCTGCTTGGGGCACCCGAATGAGCTAGGGATATGGCTTGCTTTGGGTTTCAGGAAGATCAATGGTCTCCAAAGAAGATTTCAGAAACTAAACCTGGTCTGGCTAGAACCTGAGGGACCCCTTCCACTGTTGGAAACATCCACTGGAGTCCAGGACAGATGGGTCCTGGTGGAAACCCCCTACATCCTGAGAGGAGAGGCTGGAGGAGTGCCCAGGCACCCTCCCAGAACGACCAGCAGGAAACGAAAGGCCACAATTGAGTCCCAGGGAGTTGGCTGGTGTCAGTAGCAGGGCTAGTGGCAGATGGCAAAATCAGCTCATTGTAGACAAGTGGAAAATAATTAGTGTGAGAACGAGAGGCTGGAGCCTGGTGATAAGTGGAGCTCGGGGAGGGGCCGGGATTACAGACTCTAGAGCCTCAGGCCTGGTTTAGCTGCTTGCTAACTGAGCAACCTCAGGCAAATTGCTTAACCTCTCTGAGCCTCAGTTTCCTCATCAATAAAGTGGTGGTTAAGAGAGTTGTTAAAAAGATTAAGTTAAAGGAAGTAATCTTGTTTTATAATTATGAGTTTTTCAAATGTCTTAATATTTTTAATAGAACTTAATAAAAATGTCTAGCTTGCCTGTTTAAAAAAAAAAAAAAAAAAGGAAGTGATCTTTGTGAATTGCTTATTCCAGGATCTGGCATGTAAGTAAATGCTATGTGGATTTCTTAAAAACTAAGCACGTGATTGAATAATTGTTGGAACTATTTCTGGGTCCAGCCCAGGATAGCTGTTAGGTGTTATCCCAAGTAGCTGGGGCTACTCCTTTTTGTCCTCTTCTCTGAACTCTGCACCTGGCCCCCAGAATGCTCTTTTGTAGAAAGGGGTCTCTGGCCAACAAGCATATTGATGTTACAGACAACATAGCAAATAGACCTGGCGTGGCCACTCACTCACTAGGTTCTTCAACCTCTCAGAGCTTGGATTTCCCCATCTGTGACATGCAAATAGCCAGACCCACTGTGGGGTAGTAGTGAGGATTGCCAAGTAGCCAGTGCATAGTGAGAGGCCGAGGAGGTGCCTTCTTGTGCCTTCCGGGACATCCTGGAAGGGAGGGTAGGGAAGGTGTTTGTTAGTCTAAGACCCTGGGTGGCAGGTGGGAGGGGACAAATGGCAGTGGCCTCCCACTCCTGCCTCCGGCTGTACCAGGCACACAGTTTTCATCCCAGGGCCTGGGTGTGTGAAGACCCATCTCACGCTGAAACTCTGCCCTGGGCAGGCTCTGCTCTGCCTTCTGCTCCAACACAGCTGATGTGTGAAAAGCAACAGCTTTCAGGCCCTTAACTGGGGCTGCACATACCCGGGCACAGGCTGGTGGTGCACAGGGCCCCCAGCCCACACATGCTTTCTCTCTGTTGCCTCTCTCCTCACCTTCCCCTTTCTGTGCTGTCAGAGGCCAGCCCCTTGGCCGCTTCTGGTGGGCGGCAGACCTGGGAGGAAGGAGAAGGCGTCACAGCCCTGGGAACTCAGGATGGGACTTGAGGTCTTTGTGTCTGTGTATGTGTGAGACAGAGTAAGGACAACTGACAGAGGCAGCGAGGCTGCCTGGAATCCCAGCTCTGCCACCTTCATCGAGGGATCTCTGGGCAAATCATTTCACCTGTCTTGGCTTTTTCATCTATAAAACTGGGGCGATCCCCCTACAGCCTGATGAGGCTGGAACAAGATAAGTGTTTCTAGCCCCAAGCTCTCTGCTGGCTCCACAGCCTACTCCCTTAAAACTGTGGAACTCCTCTGGGCTCAGTTTTCTTCATCTGCAGAATGGGGCCAATACATCACCCATGGTGGTGTGATTGAGTCTGGAGCTGGATAAAAACCCAGCTTTATGGTCCATAAGGCCTTGCTTTCTTGGTCTGTCAGGGGTGAGGGGATTGAAGCCAGTTCCTGAGTTCAGAGTGTGTGTGTGTGGAGGTAGGACATGGGTACTGGAGCTAGGCTATGTGACTACCCACCTCACACAGGTGTTCTGAGGATGAGTCCGTGTTTGTAAAGGCTTAGACGAGGGCCAAGACACTGTAGGCGAGTCATAAATGTTATAACCAGTACAGTCCCCAACTTATAGATGGGCTGAATTTTCCCTCTTCCCATCACCTGGAACTCAGGATTCACTCTGCAGGTTCATATTACTTCTGGCTACTGGTCAGTCCCTCCGTCCGCTCTCTCATGTAAAAGAGACTAAGCTAGCCACCACAGTCTTGTAGCTGAAAAGTGAAGAAGGTGGAATTTCACCCACCAAAAGCTAGGGCTGTAGTCACTGCCAAAGAGAGTTGGGACCCATCTTCGAGCCCAATTAGACCAGGCTGTGCCCTGTTGGGCCTGCCTTAGCTTGGACGGAGCCTGTGAACACAACATTATTCACCTTGCAGGCTGCCAGGGCCCAGCCTCACTGTGGTTATTTTCCCCTGATCAGATGCCCGCTTGTGCCCTGCCTCCTGACGAGGCAAACTCCAGTGCCCAGTATGGACACACTGAGAATGAGGAGGCCTGGTAGGGTACACCAGGTGCCAGGTGGTGGCCCTCCTTGACTATTCTGGTGCACTTTCCAATTTTCATTACTTGGGAATCCCATTCAACACAGAAATGGGAGTCCTGGGCTGTCCCTTCCCGATACTAAGGATCAAAAAACCCTGCAGTGCTCAAAGAGCCCTGATAGACTAGCCAGTTTCCCCTTTTACTTTGGCTACCAGGAAGTTTGGAATCTAGTGTCAGTTTTCTTTCTTTTTTTTTTTTTGAGACAGAGCCTCAAGCTGTCACCCTGGATAGAGTGCTGTGGCATCACAGCTCACAGCAACCTTTGTGGCATCACAGCTCACAGCAACCTCCAAATCCTGGGCTTAAGCGAGTCTCCTGCCTCCGCCTCCCAAGTAGTTGGGACCACAGGCGCCCGCCACAACGCCCGGCCATTTTTTGGTTGCAGCCGTCATTGTTGTTTGGCGGGCCAGGGCTGGATTCGAACCCGCCAGCTCAGGTGTACGTGGCTGGCGCCTTAGCCCGTTGAGCCACAGGCACCGAGCTCAGTTTTATTTCTTTATGTATTTATTTTTTGAGACAGAGTCTTACATTGTCACCCTTGGTAGAGTGCTGTGATGTCATAGCTCACAGCAACCTCAAACTTTTGGGCTCAAGTGATCCTCTTGCCTCAGCCTCCCAAATAGCTGGGACTACAGGTGCCTGCCACAATGCCCAGCTATTTTTAGAGACACGGTCTTGCAACTGGACTTGGGCTGGTCTCAAACTCAGGAGAACAGGCAGTCCACCTGTCTTGGCCGCCCAGAGTGCTAGGATTACAGGTGTGAGCCACCATGCCCGGTCATGACAGTTTTATGTACAGCAACTATGGGGACCCTTATGTCTCACACATGTGTACCTGATTCATTCTCAAGCCTTCTATTTTAGTTTACTAAGGCCTAAAGAGGCCATGACTTTCTGTCCTGGTGATACTGCTCTTGGTCCAAGACTACATAATTTTAGGCTGGTTCCTATCACCAGTCTCAGCAGGCAGAGGTGAAATGGGGTCCCTAGGAAGGTAGCTTTGGGCCTGGGAGTGTCCTCTGCTTTGCCAGATGGGCTACAGAGATACGGGCTCCACCTGCTAGGAGGCCAAGAGCCAGCCATTGATGGCTGAAGGAACCAAGTGGTCGATGCCTTCTTAGATTTATCTCCACCAAGAGAGTGCATGTGGATTTTGCTAGCTGCTGTGAGGATTAGGCTTCATGAAAGAGGATCTTAGCCCAGGCTTCCTGGGGTGACACTTGTTAATGGTAGAGTCACCAGGGATTTTGAGAGGGTTGTGCCATGAGGTAGGAGGAGTAGGCTGACTCAGGGACTCTGGGGCTGTGTATCCAGCATCTGATAGCATCTCACAGGAGTGAGCATTATGGGAAGAGCTGAGAGCCTCTGTGTCATTTTTGAACTTCAGTTTCCTCACTCATAAAAGGGGTTGGTGGACCTGTTCTGAGACCCCTAACTCTCACCCTCCTGCGGGAGATTGGACTTGTTCTGAGACCCCTCTTAACTCTGACTCTCCTGCGGGAGATGTGGGCTCTGAATGGCAGGAGGGACCTGTGCCTCCAGGCCTGCTCAGCTCTTGTTCCTTGGAAGGTATTAGGACAGTCTCTGAGTGTCACTCCTCGTTCTTTTTTTTTTTAGAGAGTCTCCCTTTCTTGCCCTTGGTAGAGTACAATGGCATCACAGCTCACAGCAACCTCCAGCTCTTGGGCTTAGGCGATTCTCTTGCCTCAGCCTCCCCAGTAGCTGGGACTACAGGCGCTGGCCACAATGTCCTGCTATTTTTTTGTTTTGCAATTTGGCTGGGGCCGGGTTTGAACCCACCACCCTTGGTATATGGGGCCAGCACCTTACTCACTGAGCCACAGGTGCTGCCCTCACTTCTCATTCTTAACTAGAAATAAATGCATGACTCATTTAACCCTTGTCATAGTTCTAAGGTAGTTATTCTTCTTATCCTCATTTTAGAAGAGAGGAAACTGAGGCACAGAGAAGTTAACCTGTCCAAGGTCACACAGCCAGTACGTAGCAGAGACAGGACACGGATGCAGTTTGTGTTTAGAGCGCGTTCTTCTAACCACTGCTTGCTCTCTCTGTGGAATGAAAGTGCACTGACCCTGCATTACTGCTGCAAGTCACAGGAAGTGCTCTGCTGACGTCAGATGGATCTCTCTGGCTTGGACCTGGCTGTCATCCCCTCTTCAACCCTCATCTCATCCCTGGGCCTGGGGTCCTGAGGCTACCTCTGGCCAGGTGGGAAATCTCACCAGCTGGAGGTGGCCCTGGTCAGAGTTTTCAAACACATCACCCTGTTCCCTGAGGGCACACTGGTGCCCTGACTCCCCTGCAGGTGGGTGAGGTGACTTTCCCATCTTTCACCAGGCCCAGCCAGAACTCTTTGCACGGGGCTGTCCAGGGGGCTGACTCAGCCCCCTCCTCCTTCCCCCCATGAGCTCTCAGAGTGTCATCAGGTGGGAGCCCTGCTACCAAGGGGCTTGCTCCCTGAAATCTGCTCCTATGGCCAAGCCCCTTAAGGTAAGGGAGCTTAAGGTAAGGGAGCACAGTCTGCATGGGATGCTTTAAGCAGCCCCAAAGGCCCAAGGCCAGGGTGAGTTCCCCAGTCAGGGCTTATGTGTGCACACTGTGGCCCTTATCAAGCCCCTGGAGCCAGTCATGGGCCCTAGCAGTACCTTCTCGACCCTTGGCAGCCAGTCACAGATCATATCAAAAGAGGGCCCCTTGAACAGATCCTTGGGATATGCCAAGACCTGTGCAAAACTCTTTAGTGACATTAACCCAGTCCATCCTCGACGTAGCCTTGTGAGGGTTGTTCTTATACCCCCTTTCGCAGAGGAAGAAACCGAAGCCCAGAGCAGTTAAGGTGGCCAGAGGAAGGGGAGATGGTTCCCCTGAGCTGCTGGGACAGGCACTGGGGTGAGAACCCTGCTGTTTCCCAGGAGCAGGGGGTGAGGGGAGCAAAGCACTGGAGCCAGGCACAGTGGCAGGCCCCAGAGGGCATGGAGATGGACACTGCAGGGCCCTGCCCCAGGGGCACTGGATTGAGCTGGGATGGGGGGGATGGGTAGCAAGGAATCAGCAAGGAAACTGTAGGACAGGTGGCTAGGACCATGCTGGAGTAAGGAAATCCCGTAAAGGAGTGAGTGGCCTGTTTCCCAGGAAGAGGGCTTCAAAGAAGAGGTGACTTTGGGCAGGCCTGGAAAGATGAGTAGGATTTTACTTGTCAGAAGAACTGGGGTAACCAAAGCATGGACCCTTCCAATGAGGTAGTTTTAGGGATCAGAAGTTTGAGGGGCTATCGCTTCTCGGCCTTTTGGCTAAGATCAAGTGCAGAAGTTTGGGGGGCTGTCATGAAGGGAGGATGGGGCAGTGTAAGAAGACTGGAGAGCAACTGTGCCCAGAGGATGCCCACTAGAGTGGGCATCCTGTGCAGTTGTGGAGTCTGAACACACCCAGATCCGTGAGGGTAGGGGATAAAGAACGCATGGATTCAGAGAGGGCAAGGTACTTGCCCATGGTTGCACAGCCTACCAGTGGCTTAGGCCCCTAGCTGCTCACCTGACGATCTGGGTCTTTATTCTACAGGCCATGGGAATCACGGAAGGTTTTTAAAGTAGAGAGTAGCATGTACATTAAAAAAAAATTATGTTTTTAGAAAGAAGAACTGAAATGGTTAATCCTTAACCCAGGGGCCTGAGTCACCAGCAAGGAAATTGGACCTTGTGGTTGGGGGAGGAAAGAGGCCCCCTAGGGCCACTTAATTCTGTTCATGTGAGGGGGGCCCCTGATACCCCATTCATACCTGCCTGGGCTAGAGGCCCATCAGAGGCAGGAGGAGCCCCCAGCTGCTTCTCCTGTCCCCATGGATAGGAAGGGGAGACAGTGTACACCACCCACCTCTCTGTGGTTGTTGGACAACACTGACTTTCTCCCCAGGGAGATGCTGTGTGGCAGCCCCAGACTAGGAAGTAGCCTCTGCCCTTCCCCCTCCTGAGACATTTCCTCCAGATGAAATCACATCCCTAGCAGAGGAACAGGCCCCCATTGTGATGGGCTGGGGTCTCTAGAGAAAGGGTGCCTTTCAGGCCCTTAAAAATAGCAGCCTCAAGATTGAGATTTATGAATTGACACCACCCCTCTGTGCAGCACAGGCCCTGCCACCCCCACCCCAGACCATGACCCCTTGGTAACCAGCTGGAGAATCTACTAGCCCAGGCAGGAGGGGCGGCAGGCCCAGCAAGGGTTTCCCATGCACTTCCTGTACCTTACCCGCCTGCCTAGGACTGGCTTTGGCATTCATCCAGCATGGTTAGGGCCTCTGCAGACCTTCTCACATGGGATCCTCACCAGAGCTTTCAGAGGTGGAGATAATCAACATTTTGCAGATGAGGAAACTGAGGCACAACTAGTAAGTCACACAATTTGTGGGTGGTAGAGCCCAGGTTCAAAACAAGGTAGCCAGGCTCCCAATGCTGTGCCTAGGCTCCTGCAGTGGTGGACTGGCCCCAGGCACAGGCTCGTCACACAAAGCATGCTGGTGGCTGGCCTGCAGCACCCCACCATGTGATCTAGTGGGCATTGGCCTCAGGCTGGTTGCCCCCAGAGCTGGGGTCAGAGGCTGCCACTGGCCATATCACTGCAGTTCTTGAAAGTCCTGAAGCTACCCCTGCAGAGCCCAGTGCTAGGCTTGGCTTACCTCTCCCAACCTGAGAGCCTGGGGAGGGTGGGCGAGTTGTGGGCAGAGGAGGAGTGCTCAGAGGGTGAGGGTGCTGGGTAGTTGGTACATGTGAGTTGAAGGAATGATAGCCATTCCGGACTCCATGGGTGAAGAGGAAAGTGAGCAGAGGGTCCCCAGGGTGACTGGGAGGGCTGTCAATGGGGTATACCTGAAACTAGGGTGTTCTGGGCTGCTGATAGGGGCTGGACTCTCACCAGCCTGCCAGTTCCTCTGGAGCACCACTGTCCCTCCTTCTGGTCCATCCAGCCTGATTGGAGTAGGGCATGCAACTTCAGCACTTACATGGGCCGTGCTGGCTCTAAGCTTTTGATTCATTTCATTTCATTCTTGTGAGGGGGCTCCTGGCAGCCCCCTGAGCCCAACCCTATGCTCTTCTTTGCCCTCCCTGAGCCACCTGGAACGGAGAGGGAGCAGTAACACCAGCAGTTTCCTACCCCAACACAGCTGCTACCTGCAGTGTCTAAGCCCATCCTGGCCCATCCCATGCAACCTGAACTTGTGGGTGGTGCTGTTAGCCACCAGCCACAGACTCGGCTGAAGCCCCAGCCCCCTGCAGTCCGCGGACCCCAGCCCTGCCACCCACTACTGTAGCTCTCCACCCTTCTCCTGCTTCCCAGAATCGGCGCTCTGCTCCGACTCCTCCTTGGAGAGAGAGTGGGATGATGTCACTTCCTGAGGGTGGGAGGAGGAGTAGGCACGACCCCAGCAGGCCCGCCCGCCAGCCAGCCCGCCAGGCTACCAGCTCCCGCACAGCCCTGGCAGCAGCTGGATGAAGTGGCAGCACCAGGGAAAGGCAGCCGGGCCAGGTCGCACATGCCGGCTGGTCTCCCAGCCCCACACCCTCTCGCCTACCCTGAGGGTTGTGCCCACTGCCCAGGGAAGACTTGGCCGCTTCCTTCCCGAATAATGCTGGTCTCCTCGGACATACATTTTCCCCGAAGCCGTCACTGGGGAGAGGAGGACCTACCACCTGCCCCTGGACCAGGTGCCATGTAAGCCTCTACTGGCCTGGGGCAGCTGCCCACCAGCAGGGTGCCTAGCCAGCCCCGCACAGCAGGACTCCCTCTCCCCAGCCCAGGGATACCTGGGGCCCCTCACAGGTATCTCTGGAGAACAGCCTCCCACCCCACCTTGTTACCCCTCTTCCTGGGGCTCTACAGAGTGGGGTCCCCAAGTTCCCAGGGCCCTCCTCCCTGGGCTTGCTGTAGCTGATTTGAATTCAGCTGCTTCAGAGAGTCGGGAACCGAGCAGTTAAGGCTGCTTGGTACAGGGTGGGTGTGGGAACCGTGGTTGCCAGGAGGGGGTTACCCTGCAAGATTTACTGCCGTTCCTCCAGTGGTGTGGGCAGAAGGTGTCCCACACCCCATACATCAACTGTGCCCTTCCTTTCCAGAGGCAGAGCTGTGGTTTGGAAGTCTGTCCAATGGGTACAAAACCAAGTCATAGAGTGTGCTCACAGGGGTCCCACAGAGCAAGAAGCTAAAGACCCCATTCAGTACATAATTCCTGACACCTGCTGTGTGCTCCCATTCCTCACCCTGCGGGTGTTGTTAGTCCTGCCACCAGATAGACACGTGCCCTTGCCCCTGCTTTTCCTGAGGCCTGCAACTTTTTTCCTGTCCTGCGTGGCTTTGTGCTGAGTGGTGGGCTTGTTCCTAGCTTAGGAAGCCCCTACCCCAATCCCAAGCACTGTGCACTGGGCCAGATGTCATGGAAAGACCGTTAAGGAGGACAAAGCTGAGGGGGAAGAAGCGGGTGAGCCTAAAGTCATTTATAGAACTGAACAGTTACTGCCAGGGTAACCCCAGGCACAGGCTGATCTCAGAGGACCAGTGCCAGTCATGGTGGACGGGAGAGTCCTCAGAGGTAAGGCTAAAGCCAGTGAACTACTGCTGAGCTCCTATGGGTTGGCTCCTACCCATGGGGCTTAGGGCTTGTGGTCAAGTTCTAAAGATACTTGTGTTGCTGGCCACACCAGGGACTGGCCCAGTGACGCAGCCAGGTGCTGGGCCCGGATACTGCTGCTTACTCAGATAGCTACAGGGTCTTCTGCTTTCTTCCAGGAGGTGAGCGCCAGGCCCACTGAGCCTCTGCAGAGCTGCCAGCCATGCCTGGGATTGTGGTGTTCCGGCGGCGCTGGTCTGTGGGCAGCGATGACCTCGTCCTGCCAGCCATCTTCCTTTTCCTTCTGCACACCACCTGGTGAGTCTCCAGGGCTGAGGCCACAGTTCTGAGTTTGAAGAGAAAGGCCTGGAAGGAAGCTTTCTGGCCATTTGTTCCTTCCTGCCTGGACCTGAGTCCTGTCTTTGTCTTGACCTCAGCTTCCAGGAGCAGGTGTCTAAAACATTGAGCCCCTTAGGGCAATGCCTACATGGAGCCCAGAGACCCGACACCAGTGCTGAGCAGAGTTGCTATGCTTTTTCCTAGTGGCTGTCTGCTGGCCCTCCTGCTCTCACTCTCCTGTCCCCAGATGTTTTACTGACTGCCCACACCCTTGGAGGCATATAATGCCAGGTGGGCAGAGTCCATGTCAGGACGGATCCTGCCTGCTAGGGGCGGCTGAGTTGCAGGGATTGCTGGTCTCACTTACTATGTGTTCCCACAACAGGTTTGTGATCCTGTCTGTGGTGCTCTTCGGCCTGGTCTACAACCCGCACGAGGCCTGCTCCCTGAACCTGGTGGACCACGGCCGTGGCTATCTGGGCATCCTGCTGAGCTGCATGATCGCCGAGATGGCCATCATCTGGCTGAGCATGCGTGGGGGCATCCTCTACACGGAGCCCCGCGACTCCATGCAGTACGTGCTCTACGTGCGCCTGGGTAAGGGCTGCTGCCAGTGGAAGGACTGCTCTGGACATCCCCAGCCCTAGCCGCCTCCTGTGCCCGTTCATTCAGCCAGTATTTACTGGGCAGGTGCCATGACCCAGGCTCTGTGCTAGTACCAGGGCACAGCAGTGAACTCACACTTTCTGGGGCTTATGTGCTAGTCCAGGGGCTGGCACACTGCAGTCTGAGGGCCAAATCCAGCCCATGGTCTGTGTCTGTACATAAAGTTTTATTGGAACACTCCCAGTCAATTATGTATTGTCTTTGGCCGCATTGGGTCTATACCAGCAGAATTGAATACTACAGAGACTGTTGGACTCTCAAAGTCCAAGATATTTGCTCTCTACTGTCCCCTTTTCTTAACCATAGGCATCTCTGCAGAGCACAGCTGCTCTGTGATCCTTCCCCAAAGAGGCCCAACCTTTCCTGGGAAGCCCCTTAGGGGCGGCCTGGACCAGCTCCCCAGAGGAGCAAGGCACTTCTAGCTCCTTTTGGTTATTCCTCGTGAACACTTACTTTGTCCTTCTATTTGCCATGCTAAGCGCTTTTTCTGTATTAGCTGATAGGGAGCAGTATCGTCAGCCTCATGTTATGGATAAGGAAACTGGGTCCCAGAGAGTTAATAAGCTTTTTAAAGGTCCTATAACTAATGAGTGTTAAAGTGCCAGACTGGGATTTGAACCCAAGCCATTGGACTCCAAAGTCTGGGCTCTTAGCCGCCACACTGTGCTGCCTGGCTTCCCATGCTGCACCTGGGAGGCTGCCAGATCTCCTCCCCCCACCCCTCCCCTTCAGCCTCAGCCTGCATTGATGGGCTTCGTGTACTGGCCTGAGTAGGGTACAGACCTTGAGTAGCCTGGCTGTGGGGGCTCTTCCCTCTTCCTCCCTCAAGTTCTAGAGGTTTCTTGCTGAGGAATGAACATTTTCTCACCTAATTCTTACCTAGTCCTGTGGCATAGACATCACCACTCCCATTTTACAGTTGGAGAAATAGAGGCTTAGTGAGATTAAGTAACTTGGCTAAGATACATCCAATTCCAGAGTTCATGTATATGATTGTGAAACTCTGAAAGAATGAGGAAATGCCTCTTCATCACCTGCCTATTCACCTACCTTCTCAGAGAGGCCCCAGGGACCTGAGGGCACATGAGCTAGGGCAGGTGGTGGGCTTATTGCAAGAGACCGGGCAGGGCCAGCAGGGCAGAGTGGTGATGGGACAGCCTTGGGGCCCAAGAGGCAAGGGAGTGGTAGGGGCCTGATATGGGCCCCTCTGCCCTTGTTACTAAACTGGCTGGAGGCTCTGCAGCCTCCCTGCAGTCCCCCTGAATGCCCCCTGCAGCAGGAGGATCCAGGCTAAGGTTCCTGGGCCCTTCCCTCATGGGCAGGCAGCAGCCATCTTTCAGCCAGGCCTGCTCTCTCATAGCCATCCTGGTGATCGAATTCATCTACGCCATTGTGGGCATCGTCTGGCTCACCCAGTACTACACCTCCTGCAACGACCTCACTGCCAAGAATGTCACCCTCGGTACGTCTGGGCAAGGCTCGCTGGAGCCTCAGCCAGCCCTGGGGGTGGAGTGGTTGGAATCAATTTAGAGGGGAGGAAGGCTGGAACCCACCAGAGGGCAGTGGGTTCTGTGTTGATACCCAGCAGGTTGGCTGGGCAAGGCTGCTTTCTTCATCCTTGTGGGCTGCCATCCACCCTCAGCGACTCTGGTCTGGGGAGTAACAGCTGGTCCAGAGCTGTCCAGGGCAACAGTTAAGGCTCTCCAAATCCTCCTTGGGACCACCCAATGCTGTCTCCACCAATGCTGTCTCCTCTGAGCCAAGGGTGGGCCTTGGTGTCACTGCTCAGCAAGTACATGGTCACAAATGTAGCCAGAGCCTGGGAACAGGGGCTTCTGAGCCTTGCTCTTAGGGCCCAGAAGCAGTTGAGGGTAGAGAGGCTCTCTTTCATCAGAGCTAGTAAGCCTGGGAGGTGTCCCCAACTAGCAAGCAAGCGAAGTGTCCCCTTGCTTCCCACTGCCACCCTCCAGGGATGGTTGTCTGCAACTGGGTAGTCATCCTCAGCGTCTGCATCACTGTCCTCTGCGTCTTCGACCCCACGGGCCGCACTTTCGTCAAGCTGAGAGCTACCAAGAGGAGGCAACGCAACCTGCGGACCTATAACCTGCGGTCAGTCAGTTGGGTGGGTGGGCTGTCCCTGGAGGGCTTTGCTGACCAGTAGTCAGAAGTGAGCTCTCTGCTATCCAGGAAGCTTCCTCAGAGCTCCCAAACTGCATGTCAGTCTCACGTGAGCCTTGGGCTTTATTCAAACACTTAACCTCTCCCAGCCTCAGCCTCCCTGTCTATAATGTGAGCGTAACAGCAGTTCCTGCCTTATGATATTGTTGTGAGGTTTAAATAAGATAAAATGCGCAAAGTAACTCAGTGCTCATATTTGGCAGGTGCTCAGTAGATAGTGGCTATTGTCATCATTGTTATTACCGCCAGCACTAATAATGACAATGATAATAACAGTAAAAAACATTGGCTTGGTGCCTGTAGCTCAAGTGGCTAGGGCACCAGCCACGTACACTGGAGCTGGCAGGTTTGAATTCAGCCCAGGCCCGCCAAACCACGATGACAACTACAACCAAAAAATAGCCAGGTGTTGTGGCGGAGGCCTGTAGTTCTAGCTACTTGGGAGGCTGAGGCAAGAGAATCATTTAAGCCCAAGAGTTTGAGGTTGCTGTGAATGGTGACGACACAGCACTCTACCCAGGATGACAGCTTGAGACTCTGTCTCAAAAACAAACAAACAAACAACAACAACAAAAAACTGGTAGAAGACATTTATAAACCCAGCCAAGTATTGCACATGGGAAGTTATAACAATGCTATGAGGTAGCTGTTATCTTCCCCATAAGACAGATGGAGAGGCTCGGCGCCTGTGGCTCAACGGGCTAAGGCGCCAGCCACATACACCTGAGTTGGCAGGTTCGAATCCAGCCCAGGACCGCCAAACAACAATGACGGATGCAACCAAAAAATGGCCAGGCGTTGTGGCGGGCGCCTGTAGTCCCAGC
>CAUYON010015675.1:0-25548 GCA_963573935.1 Arctocebus calabarensis
GACGGCTGCAACCAAAAAATGGCCAGGCGTTGTGGTGAGCGCCTGTAGTCCCAGCTACTTGGGAGGCGGAGGCAAGAGACTCACTTGAGCCCAGGAATTGGAGGTTGCTGTGAGCTGTGATGCCATAGCACTCTATCCAGGGTGAAAGCTTGAGGCTCCATCTCAAAAAAAAAAAAAAAAAAAAAAAGAATATAGATTTCACAATTAATAAACTTGGATGTATGTGTGTATTCACTATAAATAATCAGGAAACATACATTTTTTAAAAGTTCACACAAAAATAAGTACTAGACCGCAAAAGAAAGTTCAGTAAGAACTTAAGAATTAGCATCATATAGACATGCTCTCTGTCCACAGTGCAATAAATATAGAAATCAAATAAAAGAAGAATAAAATAATACAACAACAGAAATAATAATCTAACAATAGTGCTATGGACTGAATTGTGTCTACCCCACCTGAATTTGTATGTCGAAGCCCTAACCCCCAACATGACTCAGTTGGGAGACAGGGCCTTTACAGAAAGACTTAAAGTTAAATAAATCTGTAGGAGTGGGACCCTGATCGGACAGAAGAGACACTGGAGCCCTTGCTCTTTCTCTAGCTTGCATGTGAGAACAGAGTGAGAAGGTGGCAGTCTGAAACCCAGGAAGGAGCCCTCACGGAAACCCAACCATGCTGGGCTTTGATCTGAGACTTCAGTCCTCCAGAGCTGTGAGAAAACACATTTCTGTTGTTTAAGCTACCCAGTCTGCTATTTTCTTATGGCAGCTCGAGCAGGCAAACAGCAAAAAGTATTCAATGCTTACTCAGTGCTTTATAAACATCAATTCATGAAGTCCTCATTACAGCATTTTCAGAAGAAAAAAATGAGGCCCAATGAGGCTCAAGACCCGCTGGAAGTTACACAGCAGCGCCAAGATCTGATCCCAGGTCTGGGTCAGAGTCTTAACCTCCACACATCCAGCCATTCATTAGTCATCATCGCCAGTGCCCAGTTTGCTATGTTCTCCTGAGAGCAGCAGCAAGCTTAGCACTTCCCTGCCCCTAACCAGAGCTCCTCCAGCAGCGTCTGACACAAGATAGGAATTTCATAAGTGTCTATAGAAAAGAGAAATTAAGAAAAATGACATGCATAAAAAAGCAGCGGGGCCAACTTCAACACAGGACACCAACCAGAAGACAGGAGGCAGCATTGTTATGCAGCGAGGCGGAGCCATCAGTGAGACGGGGTGGGACCCAGAGTAGGTCAGGTGGGGGCCCTGTGCCCTCCTGGTATTGGGATCTGTGTAAGGGACTGTTTAAGTGTTGAGTGTGATTCAAACATATGAAGAGGCACTCACTAGTCAAGCGGTGCAGGGAACTACCACTTAGTCACTACCTTGCTTTGTAACCCCAAACTTCACTTATCAAGTGAAGGGGTGCCCCAACCCCATTGCTAATGAAGCACTCAGGGAAGTAAAAACACTTGGTTGGATGGAAAGCGTTTAGACTAATGGACTTTGGTAGCACAAATGCAAGGTGAGAGGAGTTTTAGGAATTCTGTCAATGGACATGTTGTCATTTTTACATCCTGGGGATTGGTGGACCTGAACAGACACTGGCTGCACGTGGATTTCTCAGTAATACCCTGCCTAATGCGGGCAGATTATTTCCGGTGGTCACTTAGCTGTGTGCTGCCTGAGGCTGGTGCTACTTAGCAGCATGCCTCACATAGTCACAAGGGGTCCTGGCCTGGGGGAAGAAGGGCTGAAAATCATCATCACCCATTTATTAAGAATTTCCCAGGCACTAGGCACTGTATTCAACATTTCACATGCGTCATCTCATTTAATCCTTACCGAAGCTGTCATTGTGGGCAGTCACTATGCTCACTTGATAGATGAGGAAGCAGAAGCTTAGAAAGGTCAAGTAACTTCTCACAACTGTGGTGGGGGGGCTGAGGGGGCAGCGAGGCTTGAGCAGTGCTCTGTACCCAGTCCACTCGGTCCCCACACGGAAACACTGCCTGGGGCCTGTGGGAAGGGTGGCCTCTGCAGGATGGAGTCCTCTGATGCCAGATCCTTCTGCGTCAGAGCACTAAGCACTGTAATGTGCTTTCACGATGCTCAGGGCTGGATGCTGTGACCTTGACTGTGACTGGCTGCATACAGGTCCACTCACCGCTTGCCTTTTTCTCTTCCTGGGCCTGTTCCTGCCACTCCTTGGCCTTTGGCCAGAAGACATTGATGTCTTCAGGCTTAGGTGATTCCAGGTTGTCAAAGACAGGGATACTTCCCTGGTGCTTAGAGAATCAGTACACATTTCGGGTTATTTCATGGTGCACATCTTTATTTTGACTTTTCACTCAGTTACTGAGAGAGACTATTGCTCCATGGAGACTTCTGGTTTCTGTTTTTGTCAACCCAAAGGTTTCTTTTTTTTCTTAGAGATGAGGTCTCATTTTGTCACCTGGCTTGACTGCAGGAGTATGATCTTGGTTTACTGTAGCCTTCAACTCCTGGGCTCAAGCAATCCTCCCTCCTCAGCTTTGCTAGTATCTGGGACTAGAGGCCTGGGCCACCATGCCCAGTTAATTTTTAAATTTCTTTTGTAGACATGGGGTCTCACTATGTTGCCCAGGCTGGTCTTAACTTCTGAGATCAAGTGATCCTCCCATCTCAGCCTCCCCAAATGCTGAAATTGTAGGCATGAGCCTCCACGTCAGCCAATTTCCTGTTCTTTGCGCCCCAGCAGCCCTCCCCTGGCAAGGTTGACCAGGGCAGGGCCTCTGCGTGCTTGCTGGAGGTGGCCTGGTTGAGCTCACCCTGAGAGCCCTGGTGACCGCGCGTGGCCTCTCTGATTTGTTTTCCTTCCACCATCATCAGATGCAGATGGTGAGAATGCTCCATTTTGCTTCATATATTTGGAATCTGGACTCTTCGAAGGCTGCGGTCCTCTGACCCTCCCAGAATATCCAAATTAAGGCTTTACACCATGGATAATGAAACCTTTCAAAACCAAACTTAAAGAACAAAACTATACCCAGAGCTTCCTCAAATATAAAGAAAGAACAAAAAAATAGAAGCAAAAATAAATAAATAAATAAACAACCAAAAAACCCTAACACTGAACCAAACCCAAACCCTTATCACAGAACAAAGGAGACGGCATCTGTGCAGAGGCTGGGCCGCCTCGGGGTGCCTGGCCAGCACCTAGTCCTCCCTAACTCGGAGGCGGCAGGCTCTGAAGCCCCGGGCCGCATCTGTCCGCAGAGCCCTCTCCTTCCCTCCCTGCCCTCTCACACCTCTTCCTTCTTCTCCCTCCACCTCTAATGTCTCATCTTTCAACGCTGTTTGCTCCAAATGTCTTTGGCATCTTTAGGGCTTATTTTCTATCTGTTGGGAGACAGTTTACCCCCTTGCTGCACTGACTTCTTTTTCTTTTGCATCTTTGCTGTTTCCTGCTTGTTTTTTCCCTCTCTTGACACTTGTGTTAACAGCACCTCCAAAGTTAGCACCATCTGTGAACACCGGTGTTTAGTTTCTATTCACATCATTAATGAAGGTGCTAAATAAGACAGGATTGAACATGAAGCAGCACCCACACCTTCCTTTGAACAGATGATTTTCAGTGTTTTGTCAGGAACACCATTACATATTTGCTTATTCAGTTCACCATTATCAAGAAGCGTTTGAGTTTCTATTTGTGTTTGGCTGCGGGTCACTGGCCAGAGGAGCTAACGGGCCCCAGTCCTGGCCCCTGGCTGCCTGGGGATGGATGATTCCAGCAGTTAACACCCACACACAAATACGCCATGACACAGGTATTAATAAGACAGCTATTGTGAAGCATCTGCATCTCAGGCTCTGAGATTCGAGGTAAATAATGAAACATCCACTGTCCTCAAGTAGCTCATGGCCTGGGAGGGAGGCTTCTAGAGCCACAGTATGATGTGCAATATGGTCGGTGCCACTGAAGGTGCAGAAAGTGGGACAGCTGCCTGCTCCCCACGGGTGCTGCCTGTGGCTTTGATACACGGATACGACACTGAGATTAAAGAGGCTCTTAGCATCCTTGTCCCTGTTTCTCTCTTTAACACTGCTCCCCACAGACATGGATGAAAACAGGGATCCTGGTGTGCAGGGCTGATGGTGACTCACCAGCTGTGCCAGTCTTGCCTTCTTTGTTTTCTGTTTTTTCTGCCTTCTTTGAATAATGTCCCTCATGCTCTAATGTTCCTTCCTCTCTGAAGCCTACCTGGGTCTCCCCAGCACAGGGATCTCTAAGACTGTCCAGATGAGGAAGCAGAAGAACTGGCCTGGGGAGGATGAAGAGGACTTAGACAGAGTCCAAGATGAGTGGGGGCTGCATTTCACGTACGCCAAGGCTTGATCTGCAGGTGAAGTTGAGGGACTATGCAGGCAATGGCTGGTGTGGGGCTGGAGTTCAGGAGTCAGATGTGCTGAGGAGAGTGTTGGTGGGAGATGAGGCAGTCAAGTAGGCTGGGTGAATGATGGGCAAAAAACTTAGGCTTAAGGATTCTTGGGAGAGAAGACAGCTCACCACCTTCCGAGATGACTTACTTAACTTGGCTTCTTAACTGTCTTCCTATGGCTTCTGCCCCTTCCCCAAAGGTAGGATACATGGAAGGGGGACCTTGTCTACACCCCTGCAGACACATGAAATAGAGATGAAATGTGATATGGAAGACAGACCAATGGGGACACTTGGAAGCAGGAAGACTTGGGTGGAAATGAAGGTAGAAAGGTCTGTGCTCCTAGAAGGGCAGAGACAGCTCAAGTCTGGAAGATGCTTTGAGTGACAGCGTGGGGACGGACTGGACATGGCTGATGGCAGGAAGTCTACTGTGTCCCCAGATCTGGAGCTTGGGTGATGGGGGAGGTGGAGAAAGAGGAAGAGAGTGAGTTTGGTTTGGACAACACTGACTTCTCTGGAAGAGGATGCAAACTGTTTCCCTGTATGCTATGAAGACTCAGGAGTCCACAAAACTATCTCTCCCTTAAAGGAATAGATGTGATCCACTAAGGTACTGTGTTTTGTCATAAAATGCACTCCTATGTATAATGTATACCCACGTTTTTGGCCTAAACTTTCAGGAAAACACCCCTCTCTGCTAGGAGAGACACATCTGGAGAGGGATTAACACTCCCCTGGTAAATGCACAGATGGCTCCACCCTCCTGCAGCTGTCTGCTTGGTGCAGGTTGCTCCTTCCTTCTTTGTTGGGGGAGCTCTTCCCTCCTGGCCATGTCAGGAGCCACGGCTGAGATGGCCACATGTGGCCAGCAGGGTAGGAGCTACTGAGGCCACTTGGTCTCAGGTAGCCACGTGGGTCCCTGGGGCTTGTGCAGGGCTCCTGGTCCCCTCTGTGTAGCTCGGCCTTGGCCTTAGCCCTTGTCTTGCATGGTTGTGGCCTGCCTCGCCAGCACAGCCACTGCCCCCTCCCCTGATCAGGGTGCTTAGTGGAGGCCGCTCTGGCCTGTCCCCACTGGATCTCGGATCCTCAGGGGCTGGAACGCCATGTACCTGGTGGGCCCAGGTAGGAGGGTGCGGTGGCCCTGGGAGGTCCACTGGGTTACCCTGCTCCTGAGCCATAATACCCATGTATAATGCGCATCCTTATTTTTCTCTAAAATTTTGGGCAAAAGAAATGCATTATACATGGCAAAGTACAGTATATCATAGATTAAAATATTTTGCTTCATATCAAAATTATTTCATAAAACTTATTTTGTAAACAAAGCCTATTTTAAAATCAGTATTTTTAATATCATAGTGGAACTGTGCTATATATATATATATATATATATATTTTTTTTTTTTTGAGTCAGAGCCTCAAGCTGTCACCCTGGATAGAGTGCTGTGGCATCACAGCTCACAGCAACCTCCAATTCCTGGGCTCAAGAGAGTCTCTTGCCTCTGCCTCCCAAGTAGCTGGGACCACAGGCGCCTGCCACAACGTCCAGCCATTCTTTGGTTGCAGCCATTCTTTGTTATTTTGCGGGCCCGGGTTGGATTCGAACCTGCCAGCTCAGGTGTACGTGGCTGGCGCCTTAGCCTGTTGAGCCACAGGCACCGAGCTGGTACTGTGCTATATTAAGCAATAGCAGATAAAAAGTCTAGAATTTGAAAATTTAGTGTTAAAATGACATGTACAGCTACCTGCCTGCATAACTTAGCAACCTGGCTGCCCTTCTCATCCATCCTAAACTCCTTAAGATTCTTAACTTTTGGCTCGGCACCTGTGGCTCAACGGGCTAAGGCGCCAGCCATGTACACCTGAGCTGGCAGGTTCGAATCCAGCCTGGGCCCGCCAAACAACGATGGCTGCAACCAAAAAATAGCCAGGCGTTGTGACGGAGGCCTGTAGTCCCATCTACTTGGGAGGCAGAGGCAAGAGACTCGCTTGAGCCCCGGAATTGGAGGTTGCTGTGAGCAGTGATGTCACAGCACTCTATCCAGGGTGACAGCTTGAGGCTCTGTCTCAAAAAAAAGATTCTTAACTTTTTTTTTTTTTGGCAATGTTATTCTTTTGTTTTTTTATACCCTCCCATTCTTCCTAGCAATCTTTACCTGAAAATGTCCAAACTTTTAAAAGCACTATTCTTAGGAGAGATAGTACAGATTATAAAGAATTAAAAAAAAAAAAAAAAGAAGAAGGCTTGGTGCCTGGTTCGAACCCAGCCCAGGCCTGCTAAACAACGACAACTACAACAACAAAAACAAAAAATTGCCAGGGGTTGTGGTGGGTTCCTGTAGTCCTAGCTACTTGGGAGGCTGAGGCAAGAGAATTGGTTAAGTCCAAGAATTTGAGATTACTGTGAGCTGTGACACCACGACACTCTACCGAGGGTGACAAAATGAGACTCTGTCTCAAAAAAAAAAAAAAAAAGAAAGTCTAATCCTTGCTTTGCAGAGAGGTGGCCACATTCTCGAAAATTGTAGTGACCTGTAAGAATTTGGAAACTGGTCCATGTCCCATGACAATCAGAATGGTTTACTGATGGTTAGTTTAAGTTACCACGTGGGGATATTAACACATCAAGCTGCTTGATGAGCCTGGAAAACAGATTTTTCTCAGATAACCAGTCTTTTGGAACTTTACTTATAACACATCCGGGAGTAAGACATTCCAGCTGGCAGCAGCAGCAGAGAAGAGACAGGACAGGGGACTTCAGGTTCCCTGTATTTCTAGGAATGCTGCTTAATCAAAAGAGAAGATAATAGAAACATGAGATTTGGAATCAGCTGCTGTAGAGTTCAAATCTAGGCATATGGCTCTGGGCAATTACTTAATTCTTTTAAACTCAGTTTCCTTCACTGGAATAATGAGCAGTGATAGTACTTTCTTTCAAAGGGTTTTGGTGAGAGTTCAAGGAAAAAATACATGTGCTAAGGTGGGGCAGTGCCTGGCACTGAGCAAGTGCTTTTTTTTTTTTTTCCAATTTTTGGCCAGGGTGCTGGGTTTGAACCTGCCACCTCTGGCATATGGGGCTGGCGCCCTACTCCTTTGAGCCACAGGCGCTGCCCCCTGAGTAAGTGCTTTAATGAAGGAGGTTCTTAGGGTTAGACTGTTGGTCAGACAGATGATGCTAGGGCTGAAAGAATGCTTATCCAACATATTAATTAAAGCTCTTCCCCTTACCACCGACAGCACCCTAAAGAAACAGGTATGTCGCCTTCTAGGGCCGTATTGGCAGCCAGGACTGCCAATTCCAGAAGGCCTTTTTAACTTGTTTTGGGTATTTTTAAATCTCATGTAAGCTGACAAAGGATGATCTTTTCTTCTTGGGGGCTGATGATACAGTTCTCTTTGTACATTTTCTACCTCATTGACATTGAACCTTGCTGCCTATCTGGGCAAATATAACCCAGGGCAAAGAATATTTAATTAGGTAGCAAGTTATGGGGGATTTTTGTTCTGAGGGGGAATTCAAAGAGGTTAAAACAGAAGCAACTATCTCATAAACCAGCCCCAGGACACTGAGATGAAAAGAAACAAATTGCCCACTTTCTACCACCTGTTTGAGAACAGAAGGATTTGCACTCAGTTATGTCAGCTAAAAAATGTACCGTTGTCTCATTGAGGGAAAGGAGCTTCTTCTAAGCCAATGCTTCTGGGGGAAATTCTGCCCCCTGCTCCGATACACAGTTTCATGCTGGTAATAACAGAGGCAAAGCAGGCCTTTCTATCAATATGTTCTACACACTTCCTAGCAGCTCTGCTTTTTCTATTCTGCATTTGCTATTTTAAGCAAGTACATAATGCATCAATTTTCAGACACTTACTCAATGCCACTGCCACAGAACTGAGAACTCAGTAATCTTGTCAGGCAGGACAGAACAATATTCCAATAGAAGAAATGTTCCATGCAGCCTTATTTCCTTTTTCCTGGGATGGGGCATCTATTTCTGGTCCTATAATGAAAGCTGAACCAGTGGTGGTGGGCCAGTCCTTCGTGCTCAGAAACCCCACATCACAGACACCACTCTCCCAGTTGCTGGGGGATACATCAAAGGCCCCATGGAGTCTACAGTCCAGCTGACTGTTCTCTAATTTTTTAGTTTAAGTTCCCAGAAATGGGTTGTTTAGATCTGAGCTGCAGTTTGCTGACTGGGAATGAGAACATCGGTTCTCTGAGGCCACATTTATGTTTTTCCTGTCTGCCATGAAGAATTCCTATTTTCTCAGAGATCACTGCCTTAAGAGCCCAAGAGTAACCTTTTCTCTGCCCCCAATTCCTAGGAGGCTTAAATGTGAATTGTCCCCATGTGGTTTCCCACCAAATTTGGCTTGACGAGGAATGTAGACCACTCCTGTAGAAGACCAATTGCACCTGACAGATACTTTGGTAGGCAGTGTAGGCAAACTTCCCTGCTGAGTGTGTTTACAGCTTGAATGGCTTCTAACAAGGCCTTATTTACTGCCTGCAGGGTTACCTGCAAGAAAGAGTAAAACAATCTGCCACTAGTCCTGACATTCACTCTTGGCTTGAAAGTGCGTTAGTCTCATTTTCCAAAGGTTTACTCCTTATACCTGGCTGGTATAAACAGGCTGGGCCATATCCACCAACTTCTCTGGTTCCTGCTCACTTCTTCTTAGTACCAATTAAAAATGGCACAAATTAGACTGAGTGGGTGCATAAGTCATTCTATTGAAAAGTGAATAATAAAAACTCTACACCACTGTCTAAAGAACTAAGTCATAGCATTAAATGATTCAGCCATCCTGATGGGGACCCTGAATTACTGGCCCAACTTCATTAGGGGGAAAACAATCAAAGCAAACCTGTGCTTCCTCTGGGGCTGGAAGTCAGACACACTGAGTGATACTTTAGGTCGCTGTTGCCTGGGCAAGTCTGAAAAATGGTTTGTGCCCTGATTAGACAGTTCCATACTTGTTTTATTTTTATTTATTTATTTATTTATTTTTTTTATTGAATCATAGTTGTGTACATTAGTTCAACCATGGGGTACAGTGTGGGGGCTTCACATGCAATCTGAGATATTTTATCAGCCTGATTGACATACCATTCATATTTTCTCGTTTACTATATGAAAACATTTTTGATCCTTGTTTAGAAGTTTTCTCGTGACCCTTCGAATATGTATCACACATGTGATCTCACCCTTTGTCCCATCTCCCCCCACCCTCTCCCTCCCCTTCCTTCCCTCTCCCCTTTCCCCTTGTATTCCCTAAACCCTTACCTAGATCCCTTTAAAATGTTATTCACATGAATCAAGGTGTTTTTTTTTTCACATGCTCCCCCAAATTCTTCTACTATTTATCCATTTCTCAGTTCCAAGAAAGATTCCACCATTTTGAATAGTTGCAATATCAATACTCCGTACCTTATACCAATTTATATCTTAATTCAGGTTGCTATAAGAAATTATCATAGACTGTGTGGCTTAGAAACAAAAGAAATTTATTTTTGGAGTGACTCTTGTGTAGCCATAGTGTAGCATTTGAGTCAGACAATCCCAACCCACCTGATTCCTAGTATTTGTAGCCCTATTTCTTCAAGATGTCTGAAGAAGAGCACCATGGAAAGGAGGAGGTGAAGGCTTTTGCCTTTCAGGCAGAAATTGCCCGGCTCATGTCTCTCATTACCAATACCTTCTATTCCAACAGGAAATTTTCCTTCAGGTGTTGCTCTTTAACGCTTCTGATGCCTTGGACAAGATTCATTACAAGAGCCTGACAGATCCTTCCAAGCTGGACAGTAGTACAGAGTTAAAAACTGATATTATCCCTAACCCTCACGAATGCACTTTGACTTTGGTGACACAGGCATTGGCATGACCAAGGATGATTTTATAAATAATTTGGGAACCATTGCCAAGTCTGGTACTATAGCATTTATGGAGACTCTTCAGTCTGGTGCAGATATCTCCATGATGGGGCAGTTTGGTGTTGGCTTTTGCTCTGCCTACCTGGTGGCAGAGAAATTGGTTGTGACCATAAAGCACAACAACAATGAACAATATGCTTGGGAATCTTCCATGGGGGATTCCTTCACTGCATGTGCTGATCATGTTGAGCCCACTGACAGGGGCACCAAAGTGATCCTCTACCTGAAAGAAGACCAGACAGAATACTTGGAGAAGTGGTGGGTCAAAGAAGTAGTGAAGAAGCATCACAGTTCATAGGCTATTCCATAATCTTTTTTTGGAGAAGGGATGAGGGAAGGAAATTAGTGACAATGAGGCAGATGAAGAGAAAGGTGAGAAAGAAGAAAAAGATAAAGATGATGAAGAGAAGCCCAAGATCAAAGATGTGGGCTCAGATGAGGAGTAGACAGCAGTAAGGAGAATAAAAAGAATACCAAGGAGATTAAAAAAATACATTAATCAAAATACATTGATCAGGAAGAAATAAACAGAACCAAGCCCATTTGGACCAGAAACCCTGATGACATCACCCAGGAGGAGTATGGAGAATTCTATAAGAGCCTCACCAATGACTGGGAAGGCCACTTGACAGTCAAGCAAACTTTTATAGAAGGTCAGTTGAAATTTAGGGCATTGTTTTTCATCGCTCTTTGACTTCTTTGAGAGGAAGAAAAAGAACAACATTAAACTGTATGTCCATCATATGTTCATAATGGTCAGCTGTGATGAGTTAATACCAGAGTATCTCAACTTTATCTGTGGTGTGGTTGATTCTGAGGATCTGGCCCTGAACATCTCCCAAGAAATGTTTTAGCAGAGCAAAATCTTGAAAGTCATTTGCAAAAACATTGTTAAGATGTGCCTTGTGCTTTTTTTTCTGAGTTGGCAGAAGACACGGAGAACTATAAGAAATTATATGAGGCATTCTGTAAAACTTTGAAGCTGGGAATACATGAGGACTCCACTAACTGGCAACAGCTGACTGAGCTGCTGTGCTATCATACCTCCTAATCTGAAGATGAGATGACTTCTACATCAGAGTGTGTCTCTCACCTGAAGGAAACACAAAAGTCCATCTATTACATCACTAGTGAGAGCAAAGATCAGGTAGCCCACTCTGATTTTGTGGAATGGGTGTGGAAACAGGACTTTGAGGTGGTATATATGATTGAGCCCATTGATAAGTACTGTGTGCAGTAGCTCAAGGAGTTTGATGGGAAGAGCCTGTCTCAGTTACCAAGGAGGGCCACCTGGAGCTACCTGAGTATGAGATACAGAAGAAGAAATTGGAAGACAGCAAGGCAAAGGTTGAGAACCTCTGCAAGCTCATGAAAGAAATCTTGGATAAGATAGTTGAGAAGGTGACAATCTCCAATAGGCTTGTGTCTTCACCCTGCTGGATCATGACCAGTACCTACTGGACAGCCAACATGGAGTAGATCATGGAAGCCCAGGTGCTTTGGGAATACTCTCCAATGGGCTACATCATGGTCAAAAAACATAGAGATAGACCCTGACCACTCCATTGTGGAGACACTGTGGCAGAAAGTTGAGGTGGACAAAAATGACAAGGCTGTCAAGGACCTGGTGGTGCTGCTGTTGGAAACTGCACTGCTCCACTCTGGCTTCTCCCTTGAGGATGCCCATATATACTCTAGTTGCATCTACCACATGGTCATGCTAAGCCTAGGCACTGATGATGACAAAGTGACAACGGATCCCAGTGCTGTTGTTCCTATGAGATCCCACCCCTTAAGAGTGATGATGATGCATCTTGCATAGAAGAAGTAGATTAGGAGTTTGTACTTAGAAACCTTTTGCCCTCTTTATAATGTACCCATGGTTCTCACAGCCTTGAGTGGCCCTGTCCCACTTGGCTTCCTCTGCTGATGTCTAGTTTCTTCTTTTCTTGCCTATCCTATGTCTAAAGCAGGAAACAAGAGTCTCAAGTCCTATTCCCTCTCTAATCTGGCAAAAGGGATTAGATGTTTATATATTTTTTATTTTGTTTAGATTTTAAAGTATGTAGAATAAAGAAGATGCAGAAAGAAGTAAAAGATAAAGAAATAAATTTATTTTCAATTTGGAATCAGAAAATCCAAGATCCAGATACCAACATGATCAGATTCTCATAAGGACCCTACTGTGGGCCACAGACTGCCCAATAAGAGTGGGGCTAGAGAGCTTTTTGTGTTCTCTTTTATGGGGCATCTAGTGGATCCCAATCTGAGACAGTCATCAGCAAGAGAGATGGCACTGGTGAAATCATGAAACTTAGTGCATAAAACCAGAAGCCTGTAAAGGCACACACTGTTTCATGTGCCTGGTAGCAGGCTGAAAACAATGCAACAACCTGTCCTGCTTCTTGGTAGTCTTTTTATTGGGTACATAACAGAGCATAAGTGCAAGAATGCACAGCAGTCAGTAATTGGCAGTCAAGGTTAAAAATGAGAGAAGGGAGATTACAGCCCTCAGGAAGATTGGGTAAAGGGTAAATAGGACATATAGTAATGGAACATCTGAAATGGCTAGATAATGTATGAAGGGAGAAGAGAAAGGGAGGAAACATGTTGGGGGGAAACATGTTTTGTCCCTTTGAGCTAGGTTAACTTTCTAACTTAGCCTGCCTGTACTGCTGAATCCCGGTGCAGGGAAAGTCACATATACAGTCCGCTGACTGGGCTCTTTACCCTGACTTGGAAGGTCCATGAGGAAGTCAGCCTGTCTACCTCCCACATCTTTTATAAGGAAACATATACTACTTATAACATCTTCATTCTCATGATTTAATTATCTCCTCAAATCTCTACATCCTAAATTACCACATTGACATTTAAGGTCAATGAGTGAATTTTTGCAACCACTCAAAATTCATTACAAAAATTCACTCAAATAACAGCTGAGCTCTTTGGGTCATTCCAGTGAATGATCAAACCTGAGGGTGAATATGTAGTAAAAATCATTCCCTGACACCCCATGTTTTGCTAACTCCTTGAAGAAGTTCTCCAAGGTTGAAGAGAGAGGGAGTAGGGATAGTGAAACACAGAAAGGGCAAATTCATTGCTGAATTGTTTAGCTGGTGTATATTGTGGGAAACTGAAACTCAGTCCTCCAGGGGAGTCTGATGAATTATGTGGAATGTATTTCGAAATTATCCTCTACAGACAGGAGGTGAAGGCATTTATTCAATTCCCACCACCCACTGGTTTGTGATTGCTGGAGTATCCTTAGCATCCTCATATGTCTGTGGTGACCCTGCTGAGTGACCTTCCACACTTTCAGACATATTCATGGGGCAGAGAAGCAGAGGGACATCACAGGGGAACCGCCTCCAGCACCATTGACACAGATGTGCTGAAATCAAGTACTGAGGGGGTGCAATGTAAGACGGGAAGATTTCAGAGAGTTTATACAACACAGTTCTAGCTAGTGAGATAGAAGTGAAAATTTTCCAGGGGATTTGGTGAAAGCTTTTGTGGTTCTGATCAAGGATACATATGTGCTGTCACCCTACTCACACTGTTTTTCCTGCTTTGAAAGGGAAAGAGATGTCTAGACCTACAGCAGATCATACAAGGGATATGCAGACCTACAGTCTGTTAGACTACGGCAGAAGCAGCACAAGGAAAGAATAAGAAAATAACAAAAGTGCTAGTGTTGACTCACAAACTTTTGTTATGAAGGGAAAATAAACCTTTCTATATAATCCAGAGTAAGTTGGGTTTTATTTTAGAGCAGTTGAATACATCCTTAAGACACTGGTCATGCAATAAGTGATGTAGAATGTCCATTCACCAGCTTCTGACAATAACTCACTTTCATGTTTGCCAGTTAAGCTAAAAGCTACAAACTCACTGAATCTAGCATTCTCCTTTCATATTGATTAACTTAGAGACTTAACCCTAGTACCTTCATGGTTCAACATAATTCAAAGTCTCTTACACCACAGATTTCTACATAAATTGTTCTGATGTTGTAAAGTGAAATAGAATAAAAGTTTTTGTCTTTTTCAAACATAGGGCTGATTTTTAAAATACGAATAATTATTTTAGAAAAGGAAAGAAGTGACCAAGAGTAATTTTTTAAAAAATAAATAAATGGGATTTGGCACACCTCTTGGGGAGGAACACATTTATAAGAGGGACCTTGCCTGACAAATGCAATTACTATCACCTGGATATTTGTACCCTAAAAAAAAAAAAAAACACCTAACAATAAAAAAATAAATAAATAATTAAACAGTGGTCAATGCATTAATGTAAAATATGTTCATACACTATTATTTCCATTTATCACGCTAGGAACCATATGTTCTTAATTTAGGTTGGATTTACATTTTTTTCAGAAAAATATGTTGATTACAGATTGCAGGATAATTAGTTAGACCTAAAAATAGGTTTTTATATACATAAAGTCATACTCCACTCATGACAAGAAAAAAAATCAGTACTCCAACAAGTTTTTAAAAAAGTCTTAAAAAAGCAAGAAGTCCCTAAAGATGGTGAAACGAGAAAAAAATTTCCCCCTCTAGAAAACTTATTTTTTTTCCAGCATAAAATAACTAATAAATGTTATGTTTTCCCAATTACATATCAGTCCCTGGAACCTTAACTCTCAAGGAAGCGAATATCAATCCCTCGGGTCCCAGCTATAAACTCCTTATGGGGAATAATCATACAGAGAGATCTTGCTGTGCAATCAGCCTGCACCAGCTGCAGAAAGAGAATTTGCAACCAATGCTGGTGTAAGCTAAACAAAGCAGATCCCATTTCAACATAAGCTGTTTATCATTGCAGCCTGTGCAGGTAATGGTGAAGCAAAGAATCATAGCCAAAGTTCCAGTATGTTTAAGCCTGAGAACAGGAGGAATCCCTTATCCCTGGTGATGGAGTAAAATGGGATGAGGGAACTGAATTGGGCACAGAGTTGCCTGGGGTAAATGTGAGTAACACATGATTAAATGGTTGATTGGACGGATGAAAGAATCTAATATGCCCATAATGCTTTATTTGCATGTTATTATGACTAATTTTTGAACTTCCATTCAATACTGGCCTTGTACTAAGAAGTTTACATAAATTAGTTTGTTTTCATTACCCTCATCAGTATTCTAGTTTAAGTGGACCCCAACCTATTCTAGTTTCTCTGGTAAGAACTTTTGTCTTCTGGCAGGAAGCCTCCCTGAAAAACCTGTGCTTCATGCATTTTACAGTAAATTATGTGAGAAGGCAATTTACACAAGCACATTGGCCTTCATCCCACCCTAAAGTGGAATTAAGGAGAATTATTTCCTGTTTTTTATTCAGTAACTACAGAGGTAACACACTCTGCTTGTTTATCAAGGTATTGGAAAGAACCTGAGAAGCCCATTATCAAAACCAGACTTAGTTTGCTCTACACCTCACTAACAAAGGCACATTCTGACCTAAGGGCACCCACTTTGTCTTTGGATCTATAACTCTGCTGGCTTTACTGATGTTACAGAAAAGGAGCCTGATGTCTTGGGAATGTGGTGTTTTTTTTTTTCTTTTATGACCAGTTTGTGTCATTGCTCTACATTTAAGACGTACAAAAAATATGTTTTAAGTAATGTAAAAACGACTTGTGTAGCTACCTTCTAGCTTGTGCAACTTGCTTTTCATTACTTGGCATTTCATTTGAGAATTTATCCATCTGTAGATGTTGTAGCAATGATTTACTAATTTATTTAATAGTTTGTATTTTTTCTATGATGTTGCTATAAACATTCTTGCATGTATGTGGTCAGGAATTTCTTTAGAATATGTACTTGTACTGCAAATTCTGAATTGTATGGGAGTATATATTTAATTTCTCTCATACTGTGTATATTCAAATTTGTTTCCAACAAGACTATACCAATTAACCTTTCCAAGGACATGTGTGAGCCATATGTCACATGTCACATCTGTGACTCCATATTCTTACCAAAACTTTTCATTTTAATGTACATATAATTATATTTCAATATAGTATTAATATGTAATGATGTAATTACTAGTGATTTTTTTCTTGTTTTATACTTCTATCAATCATTTGGATTTCCTTTCTGTAATTACTTGGCTTATCTTTTTTGTGAAATTTTTCTTTGGGTTAATTTATAGAAAGTATTTACCTACAGTAGATACTAATTTTTTGAAATTATATGTGTTGAAAAACAAATTTACTAAATTTCAGTCAGTATCCAGTCTTTTATAAATAATCATAAGCAAATATAAACATAAAATGTTTATACTTTTTATTTTAATATAGTTAAATTTCCAGTGTTTTGTAATTTATGCTTTTATTTCTTCATTAAGTTTTGTCTCCATACCTTAATCATAGATAGTCATTATGGTTTAGTATTTTATGAATAGATTTTTAAATAGTTAAGTCAGTTGATGGTTCAAAAAATTAAACATTTGGCACATACACACACCAACTACTATTCTCAGTTCTCTTAGCTTTCTTTTTTTTTTTTTTTTTTTGCAGTTTTTTGCTAGGGCTGGGTTTGAACCTGCCACCTCCAGTGTATGGGACCAGCGCCCTACTCCTTAGAGCCATAGGAATCGCCCTCTTTGCTTTCTTCTTAAAAAAATTAAGAAACAAAAACATTCATCAAATGATATCTATGGTATAAAGTATCATGATTCAATAAACATTATGACCAGGAATCCAACATTGGGAAGAAATAAGTTTTATTTTTGCATTTGTACCTACTGGACAATTGGACTAGAGAGAGAAATAAATTTACCTTTTATCTAAAGAAAAAATCATAAAGAAAAAAACAATTATTATTTTAAGTTTAATTTCTCTTCTTTAAAGGACATCATAAGTAAAATTAATAGATGACAGAATGTTTGAAAATCTTTGTCCAAAATTGACAAGGGACTCAAATCTAAGATTAATAGAGAGCATTTACTGACGATCTTCACAGAAATATTTGCAAAGAAAATGAGCAGGTAAATTATAGAAAAGTAGAATCCTAAAATTCTAAGAATATCAGACAACATTTAGATTCACTTGTAGCTAAATGGAAAACTATAAAAATGAGCTATCACGTCATGCCCTCACTCCAACTCCATAAAATACAAATGTTCACAAGAAAGTGAGGCTATGGGAATCACTACACACAATTACTAGGACTGTATACTGGTGCCTCCATTGTAGAAAGTGACATGGCAATACTTGGTCAGGTGAAATGTGTGCATATCCTCAGATTCAACAATTTTATCCCTAGAAATATACTCCAGAGAAATTTTCATAGTGAGATATTTATAATGGAAACAAGTTGTAGGCAATCTTCTATCCATCATCAGGGAATAAAAGATCAGGAATCATTAAAGGAATATAATCATTGGCATGGATATTGGGATAAATTCCACATGAAATCTACACAGCCATGAGCCATGATGGCCTTGACAGTTAGTAAGAAAGGGAAAAGGGAAATATACGAATACAAAGATACATCAGAACAAGAGCAGGCAGAAACCTAAGGAAAAATCAATATTTTTAGATGTGAAATTTCTAATAGGTAAATTGGGGTATTTTATTTTAAATGTATAAAAAGTCCAAGTAAATAAAAACATGTTTCATAGACTTCTTTTCTTTTTTTTTGAGATAGAGTCTCAAGCTCTCACTCTTGGTAGAGTGTCATGGCATCACAGCCCACAGCAACTTCAAACTCTTGGGTCCAAGTGATTCTCTTGCCTCAGCCTCCTGAATAGCTGGGACTGTAGGTGCCCACTACAATACCCAGCTATTTTCTTGTTGCAGTTATTGTTGATTAGCAGGCCCGGGGTGGGCTTGAACCCACCAGCTTCAGCACACGTGGCTGGTGCCCTACTCACTGGGCCACGGGCGCCAACCCATTTCATAGATTTCTTGACTGATGTTATGTATGAAATGCCAATCAGTGACGGCTCCATGGCAAGCATCCAAACTGCAGGTGAAATTTTAAGTCTTGTCATTTGGATGTCAAGTTTCAGTTTTAGAATCAGCTGATTTGTGTCATGGAAGTATACTCTGACCACACTAAGCAATCACAATGATCTCATTTTACTCTTTCTCCTCCCTTCTTTCTTTGTATGTTTTTAGCAGACATTTAACATATCCTAGCCATGGAACAAAACAATGGCACTGAAGTGACTGAATTCATTCTCCTGGGATTTGCTGGTCAACACAAGTCTTGGCATATCCTCTTTGTATTATTTCTAGTGATCTATGTGACTACCCTAGTGGGTAACATTGGAATGATGCTACTCATCAGGATTGATTCCTCCCTTCACACACCTATGTACTTTTTCCTCCAACACTTGGCATTTGTTGATCTCTGTTATACCTCTGCTATCACTCCCAAGATGCTGAAAAACTTCATAGGGGACGAACAATCCATCTCATTCATTGGCTGTATGGTGCAATTATTAGTCTATGGTACTTTTGCAACAATTGACTGCTACATCCTGGCTGCTATGGCAGTAGACCGTTATGTGGCCATCTGCAACCCACTCCGCTATCCAGTTGTCATGTCTCAGAGACTTTGTATTCAGCTGTTAGTTGGTTCATATGTCATGGGTTTCCTAAATGCCTCTATAAATACAAGTTTTACTTTCTCTTTGAGCTTTTGCAAATCCAATACAATCAATCACTTTTTCTGTGATGAACCTCCAATTCTTGCCCTCTCGTGCTCCAATATTGACTTCAACATTATGCTACTAACAGTATTTGTAGGATTGAACCTGATATGCACCATTATGGTGGTCATCTTCTCCTACATGTATATCCTGGCTGCCATCCTCAGGATATCTTCTGCTGCTGGGAAGAAGAAAGCCTTCTCCACATGTACCTCCCACCTGACAGCTGTCACCATTTTCTATGGAACTCTCTCTTACATGTATCTACACCATCATACTACCGAGTCTCAAGAGCAAGAAAAAGTGGCTACTGTGTTTTATGGCATTATTATCCCCATGTTGAACCCCTTGATCTATAGCCTGAGAAACCAAGATGTGATTGAAGCCCTAAAAAGGATAGAAAAAAAGTGTTTCTAACTAGAACCTCAATTTCTATCTTCACATCTAGCAACAAGCAAACCAATGATTGCTTTATTTTTATTTCTCAACCTTATAAAATGTAACAATTTATTTATTTTTTTGGCCAGGGCTGGGTTTGAACCCACCACCTCTGGTATATGGGGTCGGCAACCTACTCCTTGAGCCACAGGCGTTGCCCAAATGTAACAAATGTTTTTGAAACACAAGACAGTATGTAAGTATATCAGCAGCATCCAAAAGCTATAGAAAATCACTTTAAAGGATTAATTAAACTTCTAATTCATGTGTTTTTTTCTTTTTTAAAGAAAATGAGTCTAAAAAGGTGTCTTTGAATATGATTTTGTACAGTTTCATGGACTTTTTCTTGAAATATCTGTCAGCAAAAATATAAAGTGCATCAAAGAGAAATGTATAATGAATGTTGTGTTAAGGATCTCCACTAAAAAGAGGATAAAGACTCATGGTGAGGGGAGAAACTTTTCCATCTGCCCATGAGAGGAACTGTTACTATTGCTATTTCTCTACCAGGGACTGCTGTGACCTGGGTTCCTGTTTTTCAAGGGCAAAACCAAAGCAAAACAACACAACACGAGACAACCAGGCTGGAGGGACTGAAGGGAACATTTTACACATTGGCTCAGAGACCAATGCAAAGGCCTTATGATATAGAGCACTGGGCGTTTGCCTGGGACGTTGGCATTTTATTGTAAGTATGACCAGGAGTTAGTGTCGGATAAGTGGGGGAAGTAACTTTAGACAGATCGTTGCATTGGACAAATCCTTCTTATTGCTGATTGGAGTATAGATTATAAGCAATAGGTGAAATAATAAACATGAATGAAAGATATATGTGAGAAAAGGTTTATTCTGTATTTAGTTAATAGTTAATTTTGCAGAAAAGGTAACTACACTATATCGTCTTAGAGCCGAAGAGCTGAAGCTGTGACACAGTTTTCACCAATTCTTTATCAAAGAGGAGAAATATTCTTTGCTGTGTGCATAATTTGAATTTTAGTTTTAAAAGTAAGCCACAGGAAATTTACTTTGAAGTGAATGGAAAATAAAATGAATTAATGGATAGATTGAGATAGGGTAGGTCAACAGACACAGGATGAAGCAAATTTACTAAAACAGTGGTCATCAACCCTTTTAGCACCAGGGACTGTTTTCATGGAAGACAATTTTTCCACTGACTGGTGGTGGGTGGTGAGGAGGTGTTTGTTTTTAGTCTGGTTCAAGTGCATTACATATATTGTGCACATGATTTCTGCTATTATTACTCTGTAAGATTTAATGAAATAATTATAAAACTCATCATAGTGCAGAGTCAGTGGGAGCCCTGAGATTGTTTTTCCGCAACTGAATGGTCCCATGTGGGCATGAGGAGAGGCATTGCCACCGTAAGTATGTTGCTTGTGTCCTTAGTTCCATCTCAGATCATTAGGCATTAGATTCTCACAAGGAACCTGCAACCTGGATCCCTCACATGCACAGTTTACAGCATGGTTCACACTCCACAAGAATCTAATGCCACTGCTCATCTGACAGGAGACAGAGCTCAGACAATGAGGCAAGTCATAGGGAGCGGCTGTAAGTACAGATGAAGCTTTCTTTCTTGCCCCCTGCTCACCTCTTGCCATGTGATCCAGTTCCTAACAGGCCACAGACTGGTACCAGCCCATGGCCTTGGGGTTGGGGATTGCACTGCTAAAATGTTGATGTTGAACTTCAGTGATGGGTATATGGAAGTTCACTGCAGAATTCTTTAAATATCTGTTTGATATACAGTGCTGTGAAAGAAAAAGTATTTGAATGTATCCCTGCTTTCAACAGGGTGTAAGTTCAATTTCCTACACTTTCTGCACTTTTAAGATTGTACCAGGAGGATGGGTGACTAGGAAGGAAACAGTCCTGAGATTGCTTTATTATACACTGATTTGGCAACAAAGGGCATACTTGGCTTGTGTGCCATCAGTAAGATTTCTATCAGTAAAAACTGGGCACTCACATGGTTAACTAGGAGTTTGGATAACTAGAACCCTGGCTTTCTATTCTCCTCCCCCAGCCCGAGATTTGAATACTGGTCCCAGGGGATTGAGTAGAGTCAGAAGGGGAATATGATTCATGGGTAACATTGTAATAGGAGAAGTCATTTTTTAAAATTCATGCCTCATAAAGCCATCATCTTAGGAAAGGTGCCCATTCTGTGAGTCTGTGTGGTTTGTGGACTTATTTGTTTTTGGTGGCTGTAGGAGGGGAATAACTCTCATTATAATATTAATAATGATAATTAAATTCTGAATGGGCATTTCTTGCTTATAAAATCATTCCATTTGCTTACTTCATTTCATTGTCACACCATGCACTGATACACATAGACTAGGTAATGTATTATACAACACACCTGCACAAATGTGGGGAGTGAGGTATGAAGTGTTCATTGCAGGACACTAAATTAATGAACTGAAATTAGAATTTAGGTTGCTGACTTTTAATACAGTCACCCTTATTGATGCCCAGGTGAAAATGTAGGCAAATTCTCATCAGCTCATTTTGACAAGAGTAAAGCTTTAGAAGAAACAGTGAATCAAGGAAAACCATATGAAGCTAGACATAGAGGAGATGTAGCACAACTGGGTTGAATTCTGGCCACTTAATTTTCCTTTACTTTGGATTTCCTGACAGGAGAATTAAAGAGTTCTGACTCTGAAGTCAGACATTCCTGGGTCTGAGACTCCACTCCAACCTTTTACCTGTGACATTAAGAACATTGTTCACTCCACCAACTCCTAGGGTTTTCACCCATAAAATGAGCTTCGTTATAGCACCTGCCCCATGAGCCTGTTATGAGTATTAAATGAAATAATGCCTATGACTTAGTGACAGTGCATGTTTATAAGTGTTGGTAAGAATTTTATTTAGCAATCTCAGTTCTGGGAATTTATTTTAAAAAAATGAAACCAGAATCACAAAGAAATAGCACTTCCATGTTCACTGAAGCACCACACACAATAGCCAAGATTTGAGAATAAACTAAATGTCCACCAGTGGATAAATGGATTTTAAAAATGTGGTATATACATACAATGAAATATTATTCATCCCTTAAGAAGGAAATATTGCAATATGCAATAACATGAATTAACCTGGAAGACATTATGCAAAATGAATAACGAGTAACAGAAGAATAAATACTGCGTGATTCTATTTATATGAAGTCTCTAAATTCACAGAAACCAAGAATAGGATGGTAGTTGCCAGGAGCTGGAGGGAGAAAAAATAAGAGTTGCTCATCAGCAGGAATAAATTTTCTGTTATGTGAGAGAAAAAAGTTCTAAAGATTTGCTTTACATGGCTAAACATTGTGCCTATGGAAACCAATATTGTCTTATACATTTAAATGTGTATTAAAAGGGCAACTCTCATGACGTGTTCTAACCACAACAAAATAAAAAATAGAACAATTAATAGAAGTGCTTCTCCTATATCTGATATAATTTATCTTTCTTTTTAACTGGGAGGAATCACATTAACACATTTTCAAAATCAGAAAATTCTCATGATAAAAAACTTTAAATGGTTTTTGAGTTATCAGGAGAAACTTCCCAGTGAGTCATTAAACAGGATGGGCTTCCGTGAGAGAGGTCAAGGGTGACTTTTTAAGTTGTCACCCCTTAGACTCAGCATCCATCTATCCATCTGTCCATCCATCCATCCATCCATCCATCCATCCATCCATCCGTCCATCCGTCCATACATCTATCCATCCATCCGTCCATCCGTCCATACATCTATCCATCCATCCATCCATGCATCCATCCATCCATGCATCCATGCATCCATCCACCATCCATCCACCCATCCATCCATCGTCCACCCATCATCCCCCTGCCTTCTCTGAGTGCCTCCCCCCTGAGTGTCTACTACAAATCGAGCAGGTCCTGCTGTCATGGACATTGCAGGCTACGGGGGAAGACAAATTAAGAAATCAGACCAATGAATGTAAAACTATGTCCTTGGTAATTGCTACAGAGCATATCACAATAGGCCAAACTTAGCAGAGAAGCATCCTTGGGATGGTGGGAAAGCTATGCTGAGACATGATATGGTGCTGAGACCTGAAGGGGAGTGGAAGAGTGACCAGGTGAGACAGAGGAGGGTGACAAAGTAGACAGATGCTGGGTTCAGGAGCAAAGACCTTGTGGCAGACGAGTGTGGAGGAATGAAGAGAGCCTGTGGGCTGCAGCAGAGAGAACAAGGTCAGAGCATTAGGAATCAGGGCAGTCTTGGGGTTTAGATTTTATTCCAAGAGGATGGGAATCCACTGGGGAGTGTGGGCAGGGCTGTCACATAACTCCTGGAGTCAGTTAGTGGAAAGGGGCAGGGGCCTGGCTGGTAAGCTACCTTCATTCACAGAGCTGAGCCCACGGTGGGAAGAGCAGAGATAAGATGACCTGCGGGAGAGGGCATCTACATTCCAACTCAGTGCCCAGCGTCTGGGGGGCTGTGAATCAGCAGGCCTTGGTTTCCCTCCTCCGGGAAGCGTGTTGAGCGAGCAACAGAAATACAGTCAGTGCCTCAGCAAGTGCACATACCAGGTGAGATGGTGAATTCAGAAAAATGATGATTTTTATTGACAACCACTCACTAAGCAAATTAATTCTTTAATATTTTTATTAATAATTTAATTACATTTATTTTATTAATAATTTAAAAATTTTATTTTATTTTATTAATATTTTAAAATAATTTAATAATAATTACATTATTATAGATAAATAATTATCTATCATTAAATTTTCCTTCTTACTCAGCACCCTTTTTTCTTCCATCCTCAGTTTTTGTTTACTATTCTCCTGGTACTTTTAATAGCATTTCTACATAAGTATGAATCTTTAAACAACCAATACATTGGTTAAGAGCCCTCAAGTGAAGAAATAAAAACACTGGACTGCCACGTCTTTTTTGTCAGTCTGGCCAATGTCATCTTGTGTTTTCTGGCTTCTTATTTGCAGATAAGACCTTCAGGGAAGGGGTCATCAGGTGTCCTGGATATTTACATTCCCAGCACACTTGGATGCCAGTGGGGGCTAATTAATTCCCAGATAAGCAGGGACACGTCCTTGCGCATCCATGTGCCCCCTTAAGAGAAGCATCTGCATGTGAACATCATGTTTCATAGTAAGCCTCCTTCCAGAGGGCTGCAGATTTCTTCAAAGCCTTGTAGGAACAGTAAATAAAATAATCAGGAAGGGAGACAGTAATGTAAAAGGGACTGACTGCTCCCTGGAATTTGCCCCTCTGTCTGGTTCAGGGCAATGTTATCATTCCCAGATATAGCTGACAAATGTCCCACTCTGTTCACCAGTGGAGGACTTTTAGCAGATGATTTTAGCAGATGATTTCACCTTTCCTTTGTGGAGGAGATTGAGAATTTTGTCAATTTTGTTCTCTTCTGTACCTATACACTTGTACACTGACCCATCTTGTACTCACCTAACCTACCCTATTTTTTAAGGTAGAAGATATTTTTCTGGGTTCTAGGAATACAGCAATGACTAGAAGAGATATGCATTCTGTCCACATTCTGTACTCCTCATCTAGCTTGAGAGATATGTATTAAATAATTTGTTACCCAGTATGTTATTGGAAAGCGATTAAGATAAAGGCCACAGTGGTAGAGAAGCAAGTGCTATAAGAGCATGTGGCAGGAGTCTGTGGTAGAGCTTCAGACCGGCAGGCTAGTGATACAGAACGAGATGGACTAGCCCCAGAAAAGACAACCCCAGATAGAGATAAGAAAAAAGAGCAGTCAGATGTGTTTGTTTCTCCTAGAGCCTCAAAACATCATTATTCAAGATCACGATCAAGGTCGAGAGAAAGAAAATGAAAGTCAGTTAATGAAGGAAGAAAACACAGAAGCCGGAGCAGGAGCAAAGAGAACCAACTTCTTCTTAAAACAGGCAAGAAGACATGAATCCAAAGATAAATTTTCTAAGAAACACAAGTCTGAGGAACATAATGACAAAGAACATTCATCTGATAAAGGAAGAGAGCGACTGAATTCATCTGAAAATGGTGAGGACAGACACAAACGCAAA
>CAUYON010015676.1:0-21639 GCA_963573935.1 Arctocebus calabarensis
GAAGAAAATGCTGCCTTAAAGGTGAAAGTGCTATGATTGTAGGTAAAGAGTTACACATACCTGTAGAAGTATAAAAGTATCCTATAATTCCTTTACTAGCTATAAATCCTGAAGACCAAAAATCACATCATAATAAAGATATTTGTACCAGAATGTTTATTGCAGCCAAATTCATAATTGCTAAGTTGTGGAAGAAGCCCAAATGCCCATTGACCCACGAATGGATTAATAAATTGTGGTACACGTATACCATGGAATACTATGCAGCCTTGAAGAAAGATGGAGACTTTACCTCTTTTCTGTTTACATGGAGGGAGCTGGAACATATTCTTCTTAGCAAAGTATTTAAAGAATGGAAGAAAAAGTATCCAATGTACTCAGTCCTAATATGAAGCTAATTTATAGCTTTCATATGAAGGCTAAAACCCAATTATAGAACAAGAATACAGGGAAAAGGGAAAGGGAGGGGAGGAGAGGAGGGAGGATGGGTGGAGAGAGGGCAATTAGTGGGATCATACCTACGGTGCATCTTAGAAGGTTACTGGTGAAACTTATTAAATGTAGAATATCAATGTCTTCATATAGTGATTAAGAAAATGCCATGAAGGCTATCTCTAACAGTATGATCAAAATATTTCTGATTGTATATGAAGTAAGCGCATTGTGCCCCATGATTGCACCAATGTACACAATTATGATTTAATAAAATTATCTTAAAAAAGTGATGGCCAGCAGCTTAAATACTGCTATAGTTCAATAAATTTGTTCTAATAATTATACCATCTCACCATATTAAAATTTGTATTACTAGGACAGCGTCTGTGGCTAAAGGAGTAGGGGGGTGGTGGGTTCAAACACAGCCATGGCCAAAAACTGCAAAAAAAAAATTGTATTGCTAAATATACAATGACAATTATTTGGAAGCTGGATAACTGAGTGGACAAGGCAACCCAGTAGGCGCAAGAAGTGGCTGTAAGGTAGGTAAAGCTACAAGGGGAAGAGTCATCAAATGACCAATATTCACAAAAGTAATAGTTATTTCCCTTAACTTCAGTTGTGTATGTTTCTGGTGGAAAATAAACTATATAAAGAGCTAATGTGAGAGATAGTAGCTCAGGTGAAGAATACCCTGGTAGGGAAATGTGTAAGTTTTACTACAGTGATTATAGGGATGTGCTTGCCACATTTCACGGCTGAGGACAAATAATGATGCTATATGAAAGGTGAATGGCTTAATACAGAAACAAAACAACCTAGGATCCAGTTGTTTGAAACTGATTGAGACAACTTCTTTGAGTCTCCCATTTCTACTTTGCTGGATTGTTGCGAGAATTAAAAATAATTAGCATACAACTTGAACTTCACCTTAGAAATGAAAACAATTTAACTCAGACATTTGTATTCTCATATTGATCTGAATTTAAAAAACAGTGGAATGAATCAATAAACTGCAATGTAATATACACTGGAAAAATAATGAGTATAAAGCTCCTAGCATATTGTCTGGTTCATAGATTATTCTCATGAAGAAGGAGTTATTGTTTTGGTTCTTTACAAACACTGGACTGTACCACAATCATTAGGAACAACATAAGAAGAACAAGAACCTATTCCAGGAGGTTAGGCATGTGGGTTATGGTGTTAAAAACAAATAAACAAAAAACACTAGATAAAATAATATCACCACTACCAGAGAAGATGAAATCTGTATTTTGGAGTAATCCATTTTCTGAGATTTCTAGTTAACTTTTCTATTTTAATCCATCCAGCAGTTTATTCTTTTAGAATTTTCTTTATAGTTTCTTCTGTGAACTCTCACTTAAAAATCCTGCAAGGCTTTAGGCCAAACTCATCAACAGGAGTATAAAAGTACCTGGAATTGCCTTAGTAACTCTGCCCTTTCTTTATGGTTGGTGGAGTATATTCACTTCGGTTTTCTAGTTTTCCACCCAACCTCATAAGACCTGACAATTTACATGGGTTTTGGAGGACCACATGATGTGACTCTCCATTATTTATATGACCATTACTCTTATTGCTTACCTCACCTCTTGCCCAAATCCCTTTTATTAGCACAAGTTTCTTTATTGTTCCCTTCAGTTCCACTGCTACCTACTTTCCACCAACATGACGTTGAGATAAGGAATTCATCCAGCCAACTTTAAACTTCTGAGCCACAGACTTATTTTCAACCTGTAGAAATTAATTGAAAATAAAAAGTCTAAAAGAGGATTAATTATTATTAGGCCAGTGGTAAACGGATTTTTATGAGCTTTGGTTTTGTCTGTGTAATAGTTCTATTATCTTTCCAGCAAATTATAGAGCTTTTCTGTGTTGAACAAAGTGAGTATGTTGTTCTCATTTAGATATGTTTACTTTTAATTAGAAGACTTTTAAATAAGCCTATTTGAACAATTTATGAAAAATACAAACTCAGGGACATAGTGTACATTTATCCATTCCTGCTTTAATTTTTTTTATACAAAAGCCAATTTGAGATATTTCTCGAGAATTTAAAAATATACCTGTAACACAAACTTTGATTGTCACTTATGACACATTTATACTCTAATGGAAGCCATTTTCCCTATAGTTTATTCTATAAAGGACCTCAGATGAAATGTCTGCTGATCCTAGGAAAAGGGGGCTTGGATTAAGATGAGAAAGAGAAAGCAGCCACTGACATCTGGGAGCTGGCCAGATAGGATTATTGTATCTTGGTGTTGCTACAAGATAGTCAGGGACTCATTGGTATGCCTTGATATTCTCCTGTTGAACATAAACAATATTACAGAACACCAATACCCAGCATGGTCACACTATAACGTTGGTGGATTGAGACAAAAAGAATACAATTCCTTAATAATTACTGAGCACAGACAAAATATTAACATTACCTAGGCTACAAAATATTTAACACTTTCCTATGTTGGCTATTATGAGTGACTGATGCTTCTTTACTAATCACAGTGTTAGCCAGATTTGGTCTACCCTTCCTATAGATAAGATTGATTAAAATCATCAGTGATAGAATTATCCTACTTCTGAACAGCATCAAATCTAGAGTAAAGCCCTATTTCCTTACACCTGCCTCCAAATCACCTAACACAAGCCCATATCCTTTTGAAATTAAGTCTTTTCAATCATAAACTATTTCTATGGTATTAATTCTTCCTTTCTGCAGCAAGAAATAACCAAAACTTGTATAACCAATATGTTCCTGGTGGTCTTAGTTTAGAAAACATTGACAGAAATGGAAGTTTCACTGAGATTCGCCTAAAGCATTCCCTGCTTTGGGCGCGTATCCTCAACTCATAGTGCTCATATCTGAGAGTCCTTGTGTTTTGTTCTGTTTGATATTCTGTCTTGTCTATGTGGCTGAAAGGCAAATTTATTCTGAACTGAGCTCCAATATTTCACTGAAATAGCATTGAGTTTATTTTGTTTTATTAGAAATAAAGTCAACTATAATATTTTTGTTACCTTATTAGATTGATATTATTCCTTGGGAAATTGTTTTAGAGCTACATAATACCTTTTCCAATGGACTATCTGCTATTCTAGGGTCTTAAATACTGTTTGTTCGTAAGAAGAAAAGTATATAGGAGGAGGACAAGTATAAGTTCAGTAAGTCATACTTGATCTTATTCCAGAGGTTGAAGGGCTTAGAATATTTCCTCAGACCATAGTCGATTGAATGAGCACTGTCAGGCATCACCATTTTAAAAACTGGAAATGACTTCCTGTTCAGTCTTGCCTTTGTCTTCCAGATAATTTCTCTATTTAATTCCATCTGCACAGAATCAGAAGGTTTTGATTGGTGATGATGGACCTTTAGCTGAACATTGGATTCACCAAGATATAGGAGAGTTGTCCTCACAGGTCATTCTGTTTTCATGAGATGTTCTCTTTCTACAACTATGTCTTTTACATGCTAAACACTGCTTACTTAATGTTCTGTCATTATAAGGATAAATTGTATCCTTATAATTTTCTGCCTGGAACAATTACAACAGGGAAAATTTGGAATAGGAGTAGCCACTTTGGGAGCTTTTGACATAAGCAAGATTGTTCATTTGAGGAGTATCTTAGAACAAAAGCAAAGAAATCCTTATTAGGAGACTTATTTTTATAAGATCGTTTTCCTTAATCTGATAGACAACCCCTCATTTTCTATACATGACAGCATTTCAGATTAATGCATGCTGGCTTTTTAACTGTACAACATGATAAAATTGTCAAGAGCACAAGTTATGTCAAGTTTTGTTTTATTAGAAATAAAGTCAACTGTAATATTTTTGTTACCTTATTAGATTGGCATTATTCCTTGGCAATTTTTTTTAAAGCCACATAATACCTGTCTCAGATTGCCTAGAACACTCATCCCACAGTGACACAGCACAGCAGGGAGAGAGAATCTGTATGCGCAGGGGACAGAGAACAAAGTGAGTGTGGGATTTTTGCATTGGAACTCAGTGCTTCCCTGTCACAATAGAACATGACACAGAGTGGAATTCTGCTGGTGCACATGGATGGATAATTTAGGTTATCCCTGAGCCAAAGGGGAATCTTCATCTCAGCAGAGGAACTCAAATCCTGTCTGGCTTCACAGACTTGATAAAATGGCATGTGGTCAAAAATAAATTTTAGTGGCAGTAAATTCCCGAGAACTTGAGTCCTTGGGCAATCCCCGCTGTTGCTTTGGTCTTAGATGCAGTGTATTATGGTGCATCCCAGTGAATCACTGGCTGCATTGATCTAGGAGTACCTATGTTGCCTTTCTTCCAATTCTAGGCAATACAGTTCAGGAAGAGATCCCTTAAACTTGGAAGAAGTAGAAGTAAGAGTACAGAGGACTTAGCCACAGTACACTTGACTTTAGCTAAAAGAATCAGTAAGAAATTCAGCCAAAGTAAAGTAAAGCACCAGGCAGACTCCTGCAGCACCTATTTACAGGCCTTTGCTCCTGTATGCCATTTTTAGACATATCCCTGGACAGAAGAGAATTTGCCAACCTGATAGGGTGAACCCATTCCAGGCAGGTTTCACAACTTGCTGACTACAGAGGGCTTTCACCTTGAATAAAATCAGTAGTAATCAGGCAGTAGTGTCTAGGGTCCTTGTATGAGCTCTGGTATTGGGCTAGTCTGGAAGGTCCTGGGTTTTAGGTTTGAACCAGTTCGATGCAGCTGGGGTGGCCACATGAGTATGTATGCCACCCTCCTCTCCTTTATCTCCAGGCAGTTCAGCACAGGGACAGACTTCTGATTGGGGGAAAAAGGAGGAAGAGAGTGGACATTGTCTGGTAACCCAGGGTATGCTTTCCTCACTTTCCTATACTCATCAGAGCTATTTATCTAAGAGTATGCAGGAGTTGCAGTATTCTTGGGGTTAAAGTAATCCCTGGTATTAAAATTAATAATCACGTTCAACACTTAATTGTCCTAACACTCAATCTCCCTTGAATTCTTGGAAAGCTCTATTAAGAAGGATGGGAATAAACAAGTCCAGATTGCAAAGATCGGAATAAATAATTCTTCATTGTCCATAATTTGACAAAAATTCACAAGCATCAGGAGCATCCAGGAAGCATAAGCTCCTCAAAAGACTAAGTAAGGCACCAGTAACCAATAAAGTGGAATTGGAACTCCAAATAAAATCACTGTAGGGATGGAGATATGTGATTCCCAAACAGATAATTCAAAATAACTGCCTTGAGGAAGCTCAGTGAACTTTAAAACAACACAGAGAAAGAATTCAGCATTCTATAAGAGAAATTTAACAAAGAAATTAAAATAAGAAAATTAATCAAATTCTGGAGCTAAAAAATTCAATTAACAATTTAAAAACTTCATCAGAATCTCATAACACTAGACTTGGTCAAGAGTAAAATTAATAAATGAACTCAAATACAGGCTTTATGAACATATAGCAACAGAAGAGAAAAAGAAAAAGAAAATAAAAAGAATGAAGTACACCTACAAGATATAGAAAATAGCCAGAAATGGGCATATGTAAGGCTTACTAGCCTCAATGATGATATAGAGAGGGAGAGACTGAGGCAGAATTTGTATTCAAAGAAATAATAAAAAGGAACTATCCAAACCTAGAGAGAGAGAGATATGAATATCCAGGTATAAGAGGCTCAAAGAACACCGAGAAGATTCAACCCAAATAAGGCTACCTGAAGACATATAATCGAACTCTAAAAGGTCAAAAATAAACAAAGGATCCAAAATCAGCAAGAGAAAAGAAGCAAATAACATAAAAAGAAGCCCAATATGTCTGGCAGCAGACTTTCTGGTGGAAACTTTACCAGCCAGGAGGGACTAGGGCGACATTTTCAAACTGCTAGAAGAAAACCTTCCAATGTAGAATTTTACACCCAGAAAAACTATATTTAAAGAGGAAAGTGAAATAAAGTTTTTCAGACAAGCAAAAGCTGAGGGATTTCAACAGTATCAGACCTATCTGATAAGAAATCCTAATGAGAGTTCTCTAATCTGAAATAAAAGGATAGGGCGACACCCGTGGCTCAGTGACTAGGGCACCGGCTCCATATACTGAGGATGGCAGGTTCAAACCCATCCCCGGCCAAACTGCAACAAAAAAATAGTCAAGTGTCATGGCGGCTGCCTGTAGTCCCAGCTACTCGGGAGAGGAGAGGGGAGAGTCGCCTAAGCCCAGGAGCTGCAGGTTGCTGTGAGCTGTGACACTACAGCACTCTACCAAGGGCAACACAATGAGACTCTGTCTCTAAAAAAAATAAAGTGAAATAAATAAATAAAAGGATGTTAACAATCTATAAGAAATCATCTGAAGAGGGAAAGCTCACTAGTAAAAGTAAGTATACAGACAAATACAGAATATTCTAGATTGTAGTTGTGGTCTGTAAACCACTATTATTTTCAGTAAAAATACTAAAAAATAAAACCCTATCAAAACTAGTAACTGCACCAATTTGTTAAGACATAAGCATCATTACAAGGGTACATGTGAAATTTACTAGGTGTAGAATATAAATGTCTTAACACAATAAGTAAGAAAATGCCATGAAGGCTTTGTTAACCAGTTTGATAAAAACATTTCAAATTGTATATAAAACCAGCACATTGTGCCGGCACATGATTGCATTAATGTACACAGATATGATTTAATAAAAAAATACACACACAAAAAAGACATAAGCAATATAAAGATAAAAAAGAAAAATATAAGCAAAAAACAAGGTGATAGAGTGAACATGTAGAATTTATTAGTTTTCACTTTGTTTTCCCCCTCTTTTTTAGTGATAAGAATTAAATTCTCATTAGTTTAAAATAATTGATTATATTATTTGTAAGGTTCATGGTAACTTCAAAGCAAAAACCTATGATATATATAAAAAAATTAAAAGCATGAAATTAAAATATATTACCAGACAAAATTACTTACAAAGGACAACATGATTTTTATCCTTAACTTCTCTTGGTCTGTTGGAAAAGTAGTTGGCTACTTTGGTTAAAGATTATAATTACTATGAGGTGTTAATTATTCTTGGTAAATTGCCATGGAAAAATACAAATATAGTAGAACCTCCATATTTGGCCACTTTCATACACTGGCCACTTCCTTCAGTTGACCTAAGTTTCATGGACCAGACACGCACACTTGTACTAAGACCTAGTTCCTTATGTTGACCAATTTGTTACACTCCCTTGGGTGCTCATCTTATAGAGGTTCTACTGTATGTATGTATACAAGATAGTCATCAGTAGTTCCTGAGATTCTTTTTTATAAAAATTGTTTGTATTCATAAGTTAAATCTAATATGATATATATTAATAGTTTGATTTAATATTGATAAATTAATCATATTTTAAAGTTATAGTTAAGAACTTTGAAATTTTACCTATTTGTACATTTATATATGTGTGGTGCCTAAACACATACATATCAAGTATATCTATAAAGTCTTTGCCACAAATTGTTGCCTGAATCACATACCAAAATTGCAAAAATTGGGTCAGAGTTACAATTATAAACTAAGAATAGAGGAAATTTCAAGGGAAAAGAGGCTATATTGATGAATCAAAAGAGCAGAGAAATCTAGGAAAATAAGAACTGATAATATTCCTTGCAACACAACAGGCATTGGTGTGGTTTGATAATGCACATTTATTAGAGTGATAGGTGTTGGAATTTCACAGAATTTCAGAATATGTGGGCTATAAGCACATGTAGAGAAAATACAAATTATTTTTTTCTAAAATATATTTTGATATTAGTAATATAGAATGAGCACAGTAGCTAGAAGAAGATTTTAAATTTATAGTGTAAACAGCATTAATTTATTGCTTGCTCAGATTTACACAGAAGTGTCATTATGAGCCCTGTTTTGAAGATCCAAGCTTGGCTTATATGGAGTACAGTTGATAATACAAGTTCATCGTTATTTTAAAAGTAAGCACTATGATCATCTATATATCAACATATAGTTTACAATGCACCATTATACCTGTGACAAAGTGTCTTAAGATGTTGGTGGAAAGTTTGTCAAAACTCTGTGTCGATATGTTCTGATTACAGTTCTATAGATGATATTTTATATAGGCAGGTACAATAAATGTTTCATTTAATACTATCAGAATTTTTTTGTGGACACAACTCCTGGTGATGGTAATACCTACTATTCCTTTTTCTCCTCTAGCTTTATTGAGGTATAAATGTCATAAAATTGTATAGATTTGAGGTGTACAATGTGGTGATTTGACATATACATTGTAAAATGTTTACCACAAAAATTAGTTAACACATACAGCATCTCACAAGTTATCATCTTTTTTGTGTGGAAAAAGCATTTAAGATCTACTCTCTTAGCAAATTTCAAGTATTCAATACAATATCATTAAATATAGTCACCATGGTATACATTGAAAAGTGTAGGCTACAAAAGCAGAAAGAAATAAGCAGGACTACATCAAACTAACAAGTTTCAGCACAGCAAAGAAAACAATGAACAAAATAAAAAGGCAACATATGGAATGTGAGACAATATTTGAAAACAAGGCATCTGATAGAGTTAAAATCCAAAAAGTATAAGTAGCTCATATAACTTAATAGCATAAATCATGTCAAATAATTAAAAAATGTGCAAAGGACCCAAACATACATTTTTACAAAGAAGACAAAAAAATGACCAATAGGTGTATACCCATGTTTGGCATATGCTCAACATCACTAATCATCAGGGAAATGCAAATCAAAATCACCATGAGATACTACCTCACAACCATTAGGTTGGCTATTATAAAAAACAACACAAAAAGAAAAAGAACAAAAGATACAAGTGTTAGCAAGGATGTGGAAAAAAGCATATCCTTGTCCACCAATGGAGAGAATGTAAACTGGTGCAGCCATTATGAAAATCAATATGAAGTTTCCTTAAACATTAGCAATAGAACTACTGTATGATCCAGGAATCCCACTTATGAAGGAAACAAAAACTAGTATCTTACTGGTATCTGTACTTGCATATTCATTGCAGCATTATTCACAACAGCCGAGACATGGGCATAACCTAAGTGTGGATGAATGGTTATAAATGTGGTGTATATATAATGGAATATTCTTCAGCCACAAGAATTTCCTGCTATTTGTGACATAGATGAATCCTGACGACATTATGCCACAGTGGAATAAATGCGATAAAGATAAATACTATATGATATTCATAATGTGAAATCTAAAAATGTCAGACTTAATAGAAACAGAAAGTACAATGGTGGTTTTCAGGGGCTGAGGCTTGGAGGAAATGGGGGGAATGTTGCTGAAAGTATATTTACTCTTCAAGAAATGGTATTAACATGCAACTACAAGTCAGTAACATGCCAGAAAAAATTACTTATGCTGCTAAGAACAATTGAAAGGAAGATTTGACTCAGCAATAGCAAGTTTGTATGGAAGAAATTTTGATAAAAATATAGAAGCCACAGAAACTTCATTAGCACTTACATAGAAGCAGTAGAGTATAATTTAGAAAGAGTGCAGAGTTTAGAGTTAGCTAGAATTTGACTTTAATCACAGCATAGATAATTAATAGGTTGGTAACCTTGAAGTAGTTTGTTAATCTCATTGAGTTTCACTTACTTTGCTGGGTTGTGTAAGGATTGCATACAGTGTATAATAAATTACTTATGGGGCCTAACTCACATAAATATACTGTAAATACTAGATGTTGCTTTTTTGGTGGTGTAAACACTATTGCCATTCCATCTCAACTAAGATGAATAGAATATCAGAATAAAATAAATATGTATTAGAAACTCTATTATCACATTTATTTTCAGTACCTCGACTGTCTGATTGATTTATTTGATCAGCAGATATTTCTTGTGTGTCTACTATGCACCACATACTATTCTTGACACTGTAGGATGAATAGTAAGCACAAGAATTAGTTATCCATACCCTGTATTGAAGATTACTGTCTACTGGGAAGAGAAAGGTATTAAAAAATAAAATGGACTTCATAGGTCGTGCGATGGCTTAGTTTTAAATGTAAACTGGAACGATATTAGAAGGTTCTGTTACATATTTAAAAAGCTTACTCTGGCTATTCTTGTTATGCAAACTAAAGTGGAGAGAGGAAGCAGGGTAGCCAATAAGGTTGCTATTGCAATTATTCAGTTAGTAAATAAGGTGGGTAAGGTCCTAGTGCTAGCAAGGAGTGGTCATATGTTAAATAAATATTCAAGGTAAAACCAAGAGGATTTCCTGAATATTTGTACGTGAAGTGTGAGAGAAAGCTGAATCAAAAATGGTTTTAGTTTTTGGCCTGAAGAATTGAAAGGGAGAAACTATCACTAACTGAGATGAGGAAGACTAAAAAGTAAGGTAAATTTAATTTCTGACATGTTAAATTTATGTTGCCAATTATATATTCAAGTGGAGATCAGTCAAAGCCATGCCCAAAATAAGAATTGAGAATAGATTCACAGAGTGAGCCCTAAAAGCACACTACCGTTGAGTTTGGAGAGATAATGTAGGAGCAAATGCCTGATCTGGGTCTTTTCAAGACAGAAAGTGTCCTCTTTCTGGTAGTGACTATATGTAGTTCTGACTTCTGGAATTGGAAATGTTGAATCACAAATCATTTGTGGCAAATATGATTAATGGGAAAGAGAGAAGTGGGTCAGTATCTGGAAAGGGAAGTATGGTTAAGAGCAGTTTTGTTGTTGTAAGCATAAGAGAAATAATAGAACTTTTATGTTTATGGTAATAAAATGAGGGAAAAAAATGATGGTGCAGGAGAGAGAAAGTATAATTACTGGATTTATGTTCTTAAGCAGGCAAGAGGAGATAGAATCTAACGTGTAGGCAGAGTTATTTGCCATTGCTAGAAGCCCAGAAAGTGAATCCTTAGAAACAGAAGAGAAAGCATCACATATAGGCAAAGATTCACACAGATGGGAGCTGTGATGTTGGAAACTAATAAAATTTATTTTTAGTTTCTTTTTTCAGTGAAGTAGGAAACAAGTTCATCAGTTAAGAGTGGGGCTGATGAAAGAGCTTTAAGTGAGTTTGAAGTATGCAAAAGATATTTAGGGAGGAAGGAGAATGCATAGACTAGGGAGGTATACTGTTATTGCTGTGGCAGCAATAAGTGACTTATTGAGGTTCATGGCCCTGAATTTTGAGGGGTTAGCATGATTTTTGTTTTTCTCCAACAATGTTTATTTGTACCTGTGCAAGTGTAGAACACACAGAGAGTTGAATTTAACCAGGACAGGGCTTTTGTTTAAGGGCTTTTGTTTAAGTGTGGTGAAAGAGGAGAGAAAGAGAGTTGAGCACATATGCAACGGATGAACTGTGGACTTTGAAGTAGCTGAGAAGGGAAGTGAAAATGTCAAGGGGGTGAAAGAGATGTCAAGATTATAGGGTTAATGGATTGTAGATTCTTGAGTGGTCAATGATTATTGCATTCTGACACACTGGAGGGAATGAATGAGAAAAATAAGAGGTGATATTGAGAGTGGAAGCTTGAAATTGTAGTTACTAAGGGCATTCAGGTACTAACATAGTTTAAAGAACATCACCATGGGAGTGACTAGAGGAGATTAGGTAGAAGATAATTTCTGGGGAAGAAGAAGTCAAGGACCTGAAAGTTCAATGTGTTGGAGAGATCTTAAAGATTGAAATCATGAATAATTATGATAGGAGTACTATTAGATTTAGTGAAAGGCTCCTGAAAACTAAATTCCTCAAAGGTAATAGGCCTGGGGGGAGAAGAAAATATTCTCCTTGCTCTCCATTGTCCTTCCAGACTATGATCTCTACCTCTCTCCTAAATTCCTCCCAAGCTTTGAACCAATGCCAACAATCTGTCATTATCATTCATCTACAGATTCGGGGACCAGTGGCACAAGGGATACAAAAAAGCCCTCCGTGAGTGGCCTTCAGGAAAAGCATTGCCCAGGTTTCAGTTAAACATTAAAGCAAGAATGGAAAGAAGACACTGAGAGAAAAGATTGAGGATATGGAGAGCTTTGCTAATAAATTCCAGAAGGCAGTGGAAAGGTTTTAGGAATTGTAAAGAAGAGAGAGATAAGGGAAAATAAAAGTATATCTAGATGAGGTGGGGGAGGAGGAGCTTCTGAGAGTGATAAGCATGTTATAATAATTGATGTAATCTGAAATAATCAGACATATATAAACAGATGATGCCCACTTTACTGATAACTTTCTCCCTAAACTATTGTCCTCCCTAAACTCTGTGGCAGAACTTTATGGAATGAGATAATGTGAATGAAAATACTATGTAAACGATTAAATACACCACAAAATTAAAGTCTTACCATTATTACTGAGATTATCATTATTATTTCTTGCTATATCTGGGTCATAGAAATCAGGATCTTTATTAAACACTACAAAATTTCAGTTGTCAAAGAAACTTTGAATTGAAAAACTTTAATGTTTGAACTCTTTGAGTAAAATGATTGCTTAGTGTAGTGTACTAGATGATGAATGATCAGAAAGGGAAAAGATTTTGGACTGTAGCTTTGTGAAAATTCCTGTGTGCATGAACTGCATAGAGCTGGCTATAGGCTGTCGCTATGGTAGTATTGCTTGAGTGTCCTATCAATGGAGCTTACATAGTCTTTAGAGCAGTGGGGGTCACCCACGACATGAGGAATTATATTAAAGGGTTGCAGCATTAGGAAGGTTGAGAACCACTGCTTTAGAGTTTAATTTACTTACCCTTTTAACCATAACCCCATAGACATAATCTATTTACTAGTAACTGTTTTTATGTGTAGAACATTTTTATCGAATGCTCTGGGTCTCCCCTTATTCACTTTTTTCTAATACAATTTGATGTCTTATAATAGCTAGTCAAATGGTGGTACTTCCTCAAAATCCAGCTAACTGTCAGTTTCTCCCCTAAACATTAATAGCACCTTTGCATTTTTCATATAGATTATTTTATTTAATCTTTTATTCACAGATGGAAAAGTTAGCAATCATGGGATTAAAGTGATTTAGACAATGATTTGCACATACTAATGATTTCATTCATCTGATGAATATAGTTACTAATTTTTTTTCTCTCAGAGGAAGCATTGTGTCATAATTGTTAAAAGCATTGGTTTGAAATAAGAGACTTGAATTCATATCCCAGCGCTACCATTTACTAGCACTGTGGTTTAGAAAAAGTTAGTTTTTTGTTTTGTGAGTTTCAGAGTCTTCAGCTGCAAAAGTGATAATAATAATATCAATTTCATAAGATTATGGACATTAAAAGTGCTCCATAGACATTATCTGTGGTTAATGTAATAGAACATGGATTTAAAGGTGGGTTTGTGCTTTGGCTGGATGTAAAAGAAATGACACTAGTTTAGTGGTGCTAGTAACACACAGGATACCTGGTTAAATTTGGATTTCAGGTAAATACACAAACACACACACATACACACACATGTATATACACATATATACACGCACAATATTTAGAACATAACTTACGCTAAAAATTATTCCTTATTCATCTGAAATTCAAATTTAACCTGATATTCCAATTTTTTATTTACTAAATATGGCCATCCTACACAGGTTTCTTTTGTGAACTCTCATTTTTTTGGATATGTGTGAAAAATGTGTCAGAAAACTCATGTACTTGGGTTATGGCCTGTTACTTATGTGTGAGCCAGTGCTTTTGAGAGTCTACTGGGTTGCCATATGTAATCAATAAAGCAGAAATATTCTGATATTGCAATTTTCAAAAATACCAGTTACATTTGAGTGTTTACTTTGTGCCATATTGGTGCAATGTGCATTAATTTTATTAACATATTTAGTACCACCCCTCACAACAGTCTTATGTAATCAGTGCTATTGATATTGCCACTTTAAAGCTGAAGAAATTAAGGTTCAGAAAGGTTAAGTGACCTTTCCTGTGAGAAGGGTTAGTAAATAAGAGGACTTGCACTTGAACTGCAATAGACTAAGTTGCAGTTTCATGCTCTTAAGTTCTATGCTACAATGATGGCAGATCATTCTCTAAGAATACACTGAGAAAAATGGAAGATTCTCTCAGACACCAGGTTGAGAAATACAGGTGCTGTGCCTGCATCAGAGTCAAGGCCTGTTTAGAGCTCCTTTGCATGAACAACATAGCTCATTGCTTTCCTTTCTCCTTTAAGTAAAGGCCAAGACCATTTCTGTGAGATTTTTACTAGGTTATAGATGTCATTCATGAAACTAAAATCTCTGAAGCTCAAATTTATTAAGTATATTAGTCTTATAAGAACCATAGGCAACAACATAAGTTAAAAACTTTTCAGCATAGGAATCCCAGTAAGAGGCCTGACTAGTCTCACACTTTTAAAGGATACCCCCAGGGAGGCATTTTTAATACATGTTTAATGGCATAAGCCATATTAAATTGCTCTTTAGAACTATGTGACAGTGCGTTAATACAGACCTTGGTACTAGCCATCTTTTATAGCATTCCATACTCTTTGCTAAGAGGTGTTTTATCAGGTAACAATGAAACAAGCAAGAAAAGCATAGGTCTGTAGGTCCCTTACTAGAATTAAACAAAGCTACTTGACCAAAGCCCCACCTTACATGCTCACTTCTGCAATTAGAAAATGACAAAATGAAAGGCAAATGCTCAGCCATAGTACTTTCTGTTAAACAAACCCTACCCTTGCTCTGATGTTTTCCCTCCCCTGACTTGCATACTAGTGATCTATCTTTGATCCCCGTTCTTCATTCAAGTTTCAGGCTCCATATATCCTTGCCTGGATGAATTATTCAGTCTTCTTCCCATTCACTGTAAGAAGCAAGTACTTTTAATTTGTTTTAAGAGAATGTCTCATTCTCAGATTATTGGTCGCAGCAAAGAGAGCATGATTAGCTTGCCTTGCACACTATACAATCTGAGGACAGTTCCTCACAAGGATTTTTAATAAGGGTTGTTCTGGCTTAGCTCCAAAATCCAAAGTGCCTGCAATTGCATGCTCCCAGGCACTTCACTTGCTCTGCAATGCAGGCAAGTAGTGGTGGAATTGAACTCTGGCAGAGAGAGACCAGATTGCAGCTCATGCGTAGGGACACTAGGACCCAGGCATAGAGTGATGCTCTTGAGTCCAGACAGAGACCCAGTCAAGCTTCCCAGAGGACTGCATCAGCTGGGGGCCTGGGAAATTTTCACATATAATCCTTGAATCCCCTAAAATGTTAAACATCAGCCATGCAGCTTTTAAGTTTGTACATTTTCCATTGACTCAGCAACAGGCACTATACAAATCAGGGTTTTGTTTCCCAGGACAAAATAGATCTTAAGGATTTAAATTCTTCCTGATATTACTCATAAGGAGCAAAGTAAATGCAAGCATTCAGAATGGGGAGGTTTGGAAACTTAGCTTTTAAGAGCACAAATCTTGTACTTTCAGAATAAGTGTGATTTCTTCTTCCTGATGGTGTCCTCGTCTTACACTCTTTAATATTTACCCTGTGTAAAAGTGCTGCCCTCTTTAACATTACCTGTGTAAACCCTCAACTGGCCTACAAAATACAATGGGTATTTCAAAGTTTTTTTCTTCCGAAAGGAATCCAGAGTACTAAATAGCTCTATACATCCAAGGATTTAGTTTCCTGTGAGTTCTTGGTGATCACAAAAAGACATTGAGCACAAGTATCCCTCTGAATTGTTAATTCATGTCAGTTTTCTTTGGGCTGGTTTGGATGATATTCATTAATTTACATGACATCCTAGAAGACAGATCACAATTCATACTTTTTACAAATACTATAGCCTTGTTATTTGTGGTAAAGCAGTACGGATATTAGATGTTCTCTGTGTATGCCATTGGTCAATAACATCTTAATATGAAAACACATCTTGCCTAGAGTTTTGTTATACATGAGAAATCACCAAAGGTTGATTTAAACTCCTAATATAGCTATGTGTGAACTTTCTAAGAACAACTCAGACACCTCTTCCTGCCACTTTATGCATAAATTATCCTATCAAAGAGCTGGTATTTATTCTGAGCTCTTTGAAATTCTAATCACTTTTATACACCTCCCCAGGCCAGTTGTCTTTTGAATTTTGGATTACTTACAATTGGCTATTCATAAGTATTGGAATATACAATGTGGAGTGCCACCCATTTAGGAGCATTTAAAGATTCATTATTCCATTTTAATTAATGGAAATTTAAATATTTGATAATGATTTTAAATTACTCTGAAATTTCCTTTATTTTAAAATTAACATCTTCATAATATCTTCTGTGTATGCCAAATACCTTTTTAATTAAATAGATATGGTCCCCACAAATCATAGACTGGAAACTACCTGAAGATTGTATTAACCTGGATAGAACTAGAGATTATTCTTCTAAGGGAAGTATGACAAGAATGAAAAAACAAACGTCATATGTATTCACTATTAAATTGGAACTAATTTGTCAACATGTATGTGTGCATACGGAAATAATGCTTCTCTGAAATCAAGCAGGTGGGGAGAGGAGGGAATGAGTAAATTCACATCTAGTGTGTACAGTGTACATTATCTGCATGATGGGAACACATATAGCTTTGACTCAAATTGTACAAAAGCAATTTAGATAAACAAAATGTTTGTACTCCTGTAATATTCCTAAATTAAAAAAAACAACAATAATGTCATCTAGTTAATTTCTCTCGATTTGCCCTGGAGATGTACAGGAGCATATACAAACCAATGTGCTTACATACACACACCTACAGGTACATATATACACATATACACGCATACTATTTCTTCTCCTAAAATTGTCTACAGAAGAAAGCTTTATAGTCTTTTATTAATTCTTAGATATTGAATTTCTGTTTCACTCAGTCTTCTTTCAATAGATTCTTTCTCATATAAGTTTTGATATTCTCTTTGCACAATATTGGTTCTTGCCCTGCATCTGAGGTGAAATATACTGAAACACAATTCTATTTTGTGTCTTGCTGGAGGACCATATTTGTAATCACTTAGGTTCATACTGGATGCTGTCAGGAAACAACAGCAAAACTTTTACTTATAGAAGGTTGTGTGTCACTTCCCACATATGAGTTTTCTATGATATATTAGTTTCTATGTACTACCACTCACATATAGGTTAATTCTCCCCATTCCATGCATGGATTACTATAGCAACCTACTAATGTACATATGTTTGCCTACTTTGAGATTACTCCCAATATCACCCTGACCTCCATCCACCTGATATATACTTCTAGGTGGCTGTACTATAGTCACTTTTTAATTAGATCACTTTTTTTTTCGAAAGACTTCAACAACTCCTCGTTGGTTATAGATAAATAGAACTCTCCTTCCCCTTGCCTTCAGAATTATTTATAGTATGGCTTCAATGTACCTTCCAAGTCTTCTCACCCTCCGCTCACTAAGAGAATTCCTCTTGCTGGGCCGTAAGGCACATGATGCTTGGATCTTGCCTCTTTACCTTTCTTAATATGATTTATCTAGCCAGAAACATCCATTTTCTCCTGTACTTATTTCAAACCCTCTCATTGTAAAGAGTTAACCCCATGTTTTGTTCCTTGCATCAAACTGGCCTTATCCTTTCCACCTCATAGTTACCTTTCCTTCTCTTACCCTCTAAGTCCTCTGAAGTGAACATTTATTGTCATCCTGTTCTTGAATATGAATTTTGAAATTAATGTTTATTATTACTTACCAACTGCATATGTGTGTCTCAATCTACTTATGGGAATATTAAGTCCCTAGGGCAGGAATTGTGCTTCATACTTCCTAGTATTCTTGAAGGTATCTGGCACATGATTTTGAGTAGGATAATTTTAACTTTCCATTTATATTCAAATGAAGAAAAAAGCAATTAAGATTATAGGAGGCGATCCAAATATATGTGATCTCTCTCTATATATATACATGTATATATGTATATATATACATATATATGTCTGTGTGCTTCATATTAGCTGTGAAAACAAAACAATATTTTGTCATTTTAATTGGAATTACTAAATAACTCACAGTCTGGTATGTGAGGAACTTTCATTATTGAATATTTTCTATTAAGATTTTCATCTATTGAGTCAGAAAATATAACGAATATTATTTTCCATTTTTCTGGCCTCTTTAAATGGTCATCACCCATGCATACAAGCATATTCTATTACCTTATAATATCTAGCCACAGGGTTGCCTCTCTTTTTCATAATGAGTTTGCAACACATCCTATTGCATTCACTTTGAGCAACCACTATTGATTTTCCTTCTTCCTGGAATTCTCATATTTATTTGACTTTATACCTTGACTCATGAATTGTATTTTAGATACTGACAGATAAATTACTCCAGTTGTGGAAAATTTTTGGATTGGCCTGGAACTCTGTTATTTTCACCTATCTTATCATATACTACAATTGAGGCACGAGACACACCGACAACCTTAGGGAAAAGCTCCAGAGAAACTACATAATATACATTAGGCTTTCTTTATATTGGAAAACAACAATACAATAATAGTTGATTGCTTATATCTTTCTTATGTTCTTTTGGTATTAAAACAAAGTACTTATAAATGGAAATCTTTCTATGTAGATAGAGTTAGTATGACTTGTTTGTATTACATCTGAGATATAGGTCATAAAATATTGGCACCAGCAATAATCAAATAAATTTATGTTTTCTGAAAAATCTGTGTTATATTAATGAGAGAACAATCTATTCTGTGAATTATTCAATAAGTTTAACACCACTTAGAAACTGTTTCTGCATTTTAAATGTGTTTCCTCCCTTGTGAAAATCAACAGCTGCTTCATTTTGCATTCAAAGCAAAGAAATAAAGTGTTTTTAATTTAATTTTGCTTCTACTAATGCTTCTAAACTCAAAAGTTTACTGTTCTTTAATGATTCTACATTGGAATATTTTAGGCGATCACAAAATATTATCTTTTTACAACGTTATATCAATCTTGTTTAATCTTTTCTGAAAAACAAAATTTTGAACTAGGTTTCCAAGTTATGAAGGCATGAAAGCAATCTAAGGTACTATAACAAAGCATGATGTTTTTTATTAACGTTTTTAATCTTGTTTCATATTATAAGTTCAATATAATCACATAAAAGCCTCTAATATTTTAAAGACTTCATCTTATATTTCTAAAACATAATTGAAGGGTAAGCTTTCCATACTCAATCAAAATTTAAGAACTAGAGTTTTGGCTACACAGTATTCAATACCAGTGATGCTAAGGCAACAAGTCTCCTGGTGTATTTTAGAAAATAACTTGTTTTTATTTTCAAAAATGAAATTAAACTTTCTAGAAATTATTGGCTTTAGTAGAACATTCATGAAAGTCTTAACTTGAAATTAGGTTTAACCTAATGCATTAGGATGCATTTGGCTATAAATAATAGACTACCCAAGTAAAAGTGGCTTAAAAATAAGGACATTTATTATCTCATGTAACAAATCTACAGGTAGGTTTGCTTTATTATGAGGCTAAATGACAACTTCAAAGGCCCAAGCTCCTGCTATCTCTCTGCTCTGCCATCCTTGGCTTTCAACTTCAGACTTACACGTTTAAAGGTTGTAAAAAATAGCTGCCGAGCATTATATCCTTACTGATCATGTTTACAGACAATAACATTGATAATATTCATAGATTTTGCATCATAAATCTCTTTCATTGGGGAGGAAAATATTCTTCAGAAACCTCCCAATTCTTATATTTAGAGATCATTATCTAAGTTTAAGTCACATCCATGCCCTGCTTCCAGGGTGACTGGGGATGTATCTGGCATCTAAAATACAAGTTAGGGGGGACATCTGCTTTGATAATGAAGGAGTGGATATACTGTACTTACTTTCCCTTATTTTTCTTAGTAAATACAACTAGAAACCTTGGGCATCATATATGAAAAAAAAAATAGACACTGGGGGTTGAGAAAAGAAGGTAGACTGGCTAGGGACCTCAGAACACATCATAGAAACAGCATAGTGGTGAGTTTCCTGGGGTTTTATTTGCTCCACTCATCTCATGATTAGAGGCAAAGAAATCAGCAACTTGAAACACCAATTATCCCTGACAAAGAAATACATTCCCTTTCCCCTCAAAAGCCTATTGTCTATAGTTAAAGGACAAGGAAAAAGGGCACCCAAGAAAGAGAAAATACTTTTAGAAAATAACTACTCCCCTCTAGCCAAATACCACAGAAAGAAATGGAGATCTACCCTCAACAAGACTAGTAAAAGCTTAGTGAACCTTGACTTCCATTCTTGCCAGGCTATAATGAAGCATCCCGACCCTAACCAAATCTCTGCTAGAATTTTGTCAGGCAAACAGTGCAGAGTGGACTTTTCATCACCCCTCTCTGGTAACAATGTATCTCCTCACTTACAGTGTCAATAAAGGCTAGGTGGAGAAGCAGGACTTTCATCCTTACTCAGAAGTAATGACATGGAGACTTTGTGCCTCTTTGGTGGAGTGATTGTAAGGAGGGTCATTAGAAAGTCTGCACTTTTGCCTTTATAGCAATGACAAGGGCATCCTATCAAAGTAACTGGAGGCCACAAGGAGAACAGTAATGAGGCACTTCTCTTATCCAGGTAAGCCAGATGGGGAGACAGGCATTAAGCACTGCAGGACAGAATGAGGAACCCTTCTCCCTTATTGGAGGCCAAGTGGGGAGCATGGACTTCTATGTACATTAGTTCAATCATGGTACAGTGTGCGGTCTTCACATACAATCCGAGATATTTTTATCAACCTGATTGACATAACATTCATGAGATTTTCTCATTTACTATGTGAAAACATTTTTGATCCATATTTAGAAGTTTTCTCCTGACCCTTCAAATATGTACCACACATGTGATCTCACCCTTTGTCCCACCTCCCCCCACCCTCTCTCTCTCCCCTTCCCTCCCTCTCCATTTTCCCCGTCTTCCTGTGCAATAAATGGGTTGTAGCCTTCACTTGAATGTTCCTCTTTCATATTTACATGGATGGAGCTGGAACATGTTCTCCTTAGCAAAGTATCTCTAGAATGGAAGAAAAAGTATCCAATGTATACACCCCTAATATGAGACAAATTCTTTATCGTTCTTTTTTTTATTGCAATTATTT
>CAUYON010015680.1:0-22424 GCA_963573935.1 Arctocebus calabarensis
CCTGGATGAAAGGGAAACTCTTTTGCAGAGATCAGGGAAGGCTTTTCTGGAAGCTTCAGAGAGAAGCGAGTAGAAGAGAGGAAAAAAGAGGGAAGCCCCTGTGAGAACTTAGAAACAGATCTAAATTCTTCCCTCCCTTTCATGACACCCTTGTCACAGCCTCATGGGGTTGGGGGTGGATATTGTCCTCTGGTCCTGGGCTTTATCTTTGGACATGTGATTTGTTCTGGCCAATGAGATGTTAGCACATATGATTGGGCAGAGGCTTGACAGTCTCTTGGGCAAGGACTTTGCTCTGCTGCATTTCTGACTTTCACCATGGTAAATGCTTTAGATATTCATGAGATCAAGGGCAACAAGGAGAACATGGAACAGATCTGGGCCCAACTCACAGCTTGAGTCAAGCCCACCCAAGTCCAGACTAGTAGCCAAACTTCAGCCACCCTGCACACATGTGATCAGGGCATAGATTCCTATTGCTGTATGCCACTGTGTTTTGGGGTCTTTTGTTATACAGCATGCTGTGACAATAGCTGACTAATACAGAAATCTTTCTTTATCCTCTTAAACCTTTAGTAAGGTCAATAAACTCATGAAATACTTAAGATAAATATTTTTTAAAAAATAGAAACCAGTGAGGGGTTGGGCTAGGCAATATTGAAGGAGAAGGAAATGTTTGGAAGGTTGCTCGAGGTGGAGGTAGGTGATGGGGATAGCTTTGGAACCTCCTAAGGCCATAGACATTGGGGCTGGGTCAAGTTTTACTACATGTCTGAGAGACATAGATCACCTAGCTGATATCTGGTTTAAATAAGAAAGGATACAAACCAGGCACCAAGAATATAGTCAGATGCCTTAGTCAGAGTCCTCCAGAGAAATAAAACCAATTGTGTGTGTGTTCATATATTACACTCACACACACTTATTTATTAATTTTGACATTGTTATGGAGGATGACAAGTCCAAAATCTGAAGATTGGGCCAGCAGGTTGGAGACAGGGGAAGAGCCAAGTCTTGCAGATCAAGCCTGAAGGCTGTCTAAGGGCTGAATTCCTTCTTGGTCAAGGGAGGTAGGTAATTTGTTCTAGTCAGGCCTTCTGTGTCTAGATAAGGCTCACAGTATGGAGGGACATCTGCTTTACTCAAAGTCTATAAATTCAAATTTTTATTTCATTCAAAGCCGCATTCAGAGGAATATTCAGAGTATTGACTGACCATGTATTTGGGCACTGTGGCCCAGGAAGCTTTACATATAAAAGTAACAATCACACAAGCCTTAATGTTTCTCTCTCTCTCCTAGAAGGAGAAAGCTACTTGCTCCATGTTAAAAGTTGTAAGCTACTAACAGAAGGTTAGCACCCAACTCAAACCACATTCCAGAGGCAGTGGCTTGGGGCTACAATCGAGAAATCTTGTATTTGACCTCCTGAATTCACCATGCTTCATCAAAGTATCATTGCTAACATTCTTAAAAACATTTTTATTGGATTATAGCGTACATACACAGAGTACACAATCACAGAGTGAAAGTTCTGATGAACTTTCATAATGCAAAATTGCACTGGACCAAGACCTGGAACATTACGGGCACCCCCAGAATCCCTTTCCTGCTCCCTTCTAGTTACAGCTGCATTCCTAAGAGTAACCATAACTTCATCTTCTAAACCCACAGATTAGTTTTGCCAGTTTTATACATTGTGGAATGTGTATTTTCTAAAGATGGCTGCCCCAAAGTATCCCATTCTACCTTTTCTGAAACTGGGATATTGACATCCCTCCATTCAGGGGTGGGGTCTCTGTTCCCCCTCTTTTTTTTTAAATTAATTAATTAATTTATTTACAGTTTTTGGCTGGGGCTTGGTTTGAACTTGCCACCTCTGGTATATGGGGCCAGTGCCCTACTTCTTGAGCCACAGATGCTGCGTAGATCCCCTTTTTGAATATGTGTAGATCTGTGATGATGGCCAAAGTAACACTGTGTGAATTCTGGGGCATGGTTATAAAAGGCAGTATAACTGCTCTCTCATTCTTTTGGGGAGCTCACCTTTAGAACCAAGCCATATGCATGGTCAAGTTGATGTGTTACCTCCACATCCCCAGCTGTGGTCCCAGCTGACAGCCAGCATTTGCTGCCACTTACAGAAGCCAGAAGCCTTCAGCTGTTGCAGCTCCCAGCACCCAGGCTTCCCTGTGCCTCCTAGTGGAGCAGAGATGAACTACCCTCTACGAGTACTGCCCAAAGCCATAGTCATAAGCAAAACAAATGTTTAAAGTCACTAACTTTTTGCATAGGAAGAGATAGCTAGTACCTACATTATACAAATGGCATTATACTCTGTGTATACTTTACTTACCGTCTGTGTTATGATGAGATTCTTCCATGTTCTTGCGTGTAGTTATAGATCGCACATTTCTATTGCTTTATAGCATGTGATTATATGAATATGAATATGAATAATTTATACATTCATTGTACTATTTACAGACATTAATTATTTCAGTTTGGGGCTATTAATAAAACCCAAGTATTCTAGTACCTGCCCTCTGGTAAACATCAGTACGTATTTCTGTTGGGCACGTACCTAGAACTGGAATTGCTGTGTTCTGGAGTCTATGTTCCGCTTGGGCAGTCTCTGCTGAAGTTTGCTGTTTTTTGTTGTTGTTGTTGTTGTTGTTGTTGCAGTTTTTGGCCAGGGCTGGGTTTGAACCCACCACCTCCAGCATATGGAGCCGGCACCCTACTCTTTTGAGCCACAGGTGCCACCCATTTGCTGATTTTTTTTTTTTAACTAAATATTAAAAGTAACTTCTCAGGTCTGTTTATGGGTTGGTCCCTGAGGTTTGATCCTATCTAGGGAGGGAGGTTAGATCAGAGGTGCCCTAATCATGTCAAGAAAAGAAGCTGGACTGAGACATTTTGATTTATAAACCCCAGATTTGCAAAGAATATAAACTTCAACAGCAACGATTTGAAGAGAATGGGAGAATGGGAGTCTCCTGGTGTTACACGACCTGAGAATAGCCCTTTCTGATATTCCTCCTTCTGACTTCCCTTTAGCAAATCTGTGAAAATACACAAAAAGCCAAAGTTTGGCCTCCACTTTGGAAACAATCATTGCCACAGTTTAAGGAAATTTCTAGTTGGTGTCCCATGATTAAGATTTCTGATGCCACAAACCACAAGCCACAAACTCTACCCTCTAAATCAGAGTTAAATGATATCTCGAAGTGGTTTTGATTTGCATTTCTCTGATGATTAAAGATGACGAGCATTCTTCATGTGTTTGTAGGCCCTGTGCCTGTCTTCATCAGAGAAGTTTCTGTTTAAGTCTCTTGACCACATGGAAATGGGGTTATTTATTCTTTTCTTATTGACTACTTTGAGTTCTCTATGGATTCTGGTTATCAGACCTTTGTCAGAAGCATAACCTACAAAATCTTCCATTCTGAAGGTTGTCTGTTTGCTTTACTTACTGTGTTCTTGGCTGTGCCAAAGCTTTTTAGTTTGATCAGATCCCAGTAATGTATTTTTGGTATTGCTTCAATTGCCCAGGGGGTCCTCCTCATAAAACATTCTCCCAGGCCAATTTCTTCAAGTGTTTTCCCTGCACTCTCTTCTAGTATTTTTATAGTTTCCTGTCTTAAGTTTAAATCTTTTATGCAGTGAGATTGGTGAAAGGTGTGGGTCCAGTTTCAGTCTTCTACAGTTCACCAGTCAGTTCACACAGCACCATTTGTTAAATAAGGAATCTTTCCCCCAATGAATATTTTTGATAGGCTTGTCAAAGATCAAGATGGGTTCCTCTCTTGGTTGTCTATTCTGTTCCATAAACCTACCTCTCTGTTTTTGTGCCTGTACCATGTTGTTTTGATCACTATAGATTTATAGCATAGCCTGAAGTCTGGTAGCATGATTACTCCTGCTTTGTTTTATTTCTGAATAATGTTTTGGTTATTTGAGTTTTTTTCTGATTCCATACAAAATGAAGCACTATTTTTTCAAACTCTTTAAAGTATGACAGTGACATACTTTAATAGGGATTGCATTAAATCTGTAGATTGCATTGGGTAGTATGGACATTTTAACAATGTTGATTTAATAGAGATTAAATCCCTATTAAATTTGTAGTTGCTTTAATAGGGATTGCATTAAATCTGTAGATTGCAGTGGGTAGTATGGACATTTTAACAATGTTGATTATTCCCAGCCATGAGCACAGTATGTTTTTCCATTTGTTAACATCTTCAGCAATTTCTCTCTCTCTCTCTCTCTTTGGTGACAGAGTCTCACTATGTCACCCTCAATAGAGTGCTGTGGAGTCATAGCTCACAGCAACCTCAAACTCTTGGGCTTAACTGATTCTCTTGCCTCAGCCTCCAAAGTAACTGGGATTACAGGTGCCTACCACAATGCCCAGCTGATTTTTGTTGCAGTTGTCATTGTTGTTTAGCTGGTCCAGGCTGGGTTTGAACCTGCTAGCCTCAATGTATGTGGCTGGCGCCATAACTACTGTGTACAAATGCCAAGCCTTCAGCTATTTCTTTTCTCAGAGTTTCATAATTCTCTTTATAGATATCTTTCATCTCCTTTGTTAGGTAAATTCCCAGATATTTCATCTTTGGCACTACTGTAAAAAGCATAATAGAGCCCTTGACCATATTTTCAGCTTGACTATTGTTGGCATATATAAAAATTGTTGATGCTATTTCAGTGGTTGATATAGGTTTATTCAAGTTTTCTAATTCTTCTGGTTGAGTCTAGGAAGGTGGCATGCTTCCAGGTATTGGTCCATTTCCTTCAGATCTTCATATTTCTGGGAATAGAGATTTTTGTAATAATTATTGAGGATTTTAAAAATTTCTGACGTGTCTGTAGTTATTTCTCCTTTATCGTTTCTGATAGATGATATTAGAGATTTTACTTTTCTATTCCTGGTTAGGTTGGCCAAAGGTTTATGAATTTTGTTAATCTTGTCAAAAAACCAACTTTTTGTTTCATTGATCTTCTGAATGATTCTTTTGTTTTCAATTTCATTTAATTCTACCCTAATTTTGGTTATTTCTTTTCTTCTGTTGGGTTTGGGGTTGGAATGTTTTTCCTTTTCCAGTTGGTTGAGATGATCCATAAAGTTGTTGACTTCCTTTCTTTCTGTTTTCTTGATGAAGGCTCCCAGTGCTATAAATTTCCCTCTTAGGAATGCCTTTGCAGTATCCCATAGGTTTTGATAATTTGTGCCTTCATTATCATTTTGTCCCTCAAATTTGATGATTTCCTTCTTAATCTCGTCTTTGACCCAGCTACCATTCAGCCTAAGATTATTTAGCTTCCATGACTTTGTTTGAGTATGAAGATTTCCGTTGCTGTTGAATTCAACTTTTATTTCATGATGGTCTGAGAAGATACAAGGAATAATTTCTATACTTTTAAATTTGCTGAGGTTAGACTTATGTCCTAGGATATGATCTATTTTGAAGGATGACCCATGGGCTGACTAGAAGAATGTATATTCACTTTTATTAGGGTGAAATGTTCTGTAGAGGTCTGTAAAGTCCATTTGTTCTAGGGTCAGGTTTAAGTCTAATATTTCTTTGTATAGTTTCTTCATGGAGGATCTATCCAGAACTGTCAAAGAGGTATTAAAATCTCAAACTATTATAGTGCAGGAGGAAGATATCAAGTTGTTCATATCCATTAGGATCTACTTAATGAATGGAGGAGCATTCTGGTAGGGTGCATAAAAGTTAATTATCAAAATCTCTTCATGTTGGGTGTTTCCCTTGACAAATATGTAGTGATCTTCCTTATCTTTCTTTATCTTTGTTGGTTTAAAGCCAATTGTATCTGCTACTAAAATGGCAACCCCTGCTTTTTTCTGGTTTCCATTTCCCTGTAATATACAAATTCATCCCTTCACCCTGAGTCTATTTTTATTCTTTAAGGTAAGGTGAGATTCTTGTATACAGCAAATATATGGTCTGAGTTTATGTATTCCATCAGCCAGACTGTGCCTCTTTAGAGGACAATTTAAACCATTCACATTAATTGAGATAATTGATGACACTGGTTGTGTTTTGTGTGTCCTGATTTTCAGATATCCAGTGGACATTTTTAATCCTTTCACTACTGTGGAAATTGAGTTTTGTTCAAACATTTCTGGGTGAGTTTACTTTGGAGGTAGATGATTGTGCTGGTCATTGTGGAGGATGGGTCTGAGAATATCCTGGAGAGCTGGTTTAGTTATGGACAATTTCTTCAACATCTGTATGTCATTAAAGTATTTGATTTCTCCATCATAATGAAACTCAGTTTAGCTGGATAGAGGATCCTGGACTGAAAGTTGTTTTGTTTTAGGAGACTGAAGGTCAATGGCCATCCTCTTCGTGCTTGAAAGGTTTCAGCTGAGAGATCTGTGGTAACTCTGATATTTTTCCCTTTGTTGGTAATGGTTTTCTTATGTCTTTCAGAATTTTCTCCTTTCTCTTAACTTTGGGAAATTTAATCACAATGTGTCCAGGAGATGCTTTATTTGGATTTAGTCTTGCTGGGGTTTTGAAACTGTCTACTACCTGAAGTTCTGTATCTCTTGCAATGCTTGGGAAATTCTCCTCCAAAATCTCTTGGAGTAGAGCATCTGTAACTTTAGGACCATTATCTTCTCCTTCAGGAATTCCTATAAGACGAATGTTTGATCTTTTGGAGTGATCCCACAACACTCTTAGGGAATGATCATTTACTGTCCATTTGTCTACCTCTTTGAGCATTTAGGAACATTCAAAAGCTTTGTCTTCAATTTTAGAGTTCCTTTCTTCTGACTGTTCAACTCTATTACTAAGGTATTCTATTGTTTTTGGAGCTTCTTGAATAACCTTTGCATTGCTTGAGCTCTGCTATGTCTTTTCTCATTATATCCATATCTTTGGTGACTTTGTCTTTGAATTCATTAATTTCTTGAGACAACTTTAGAACTACTCTTTGTATTTTAATTTCTAACTTTTCTTCCATTCTATTCATCTTAGTTGCCATCCATATTTTGAATTTGACTTCTGATATTTCAGTCATTTTTCTATGCATGGTATCTTCAGTTGTATCTCCTTTGTTATTCTTTGAGGGGGGTTCTCTACTTTGGTTATTCATGTTGCCAGAGTTCTTCTGTTGGTTCCACACAATGTTTATTTTTCATTGTTTGGTTATTAGAACTGGTAGGGTGAGAATGAATTGGGGTTCCCAGGTAGTAGAGATAATCAGCCCCTTACCAAAGCACTAGGCCTTGTAATTGTTGCTTATCCCCTACAACCTTACAAAGGCCCCTTTCAGACTTTTGGCCAGAGACTCTGAGGACCTACTTGGTGAGATAGTGCAAGCTAGCTCTGTTTTGATATCAACCAACCTCTACCCTATCTTAAGAAGCCACATTATTAGGTTTAAATCTCAGCTGTGGAGAGATACAGACAGCTGTGGTGCTCCACCCCCACACTTTAGTTGTTTTCTGCTATAGAACTTCAAAGGTCAATCTCAGAGTGTCCCCAAGGTGGGTATCCCTAGACAAAAGTTCCAGTCAAATTGTCTCAGGAAGTACAAACCCTGCTCAACAGAAAGGGATCCTAGGGTTTCCAATACTATATTTTGAGCCAGGGGTCTATGCCCGTTCCTGCCAGACTCAGTATACACTTCTCTGCTCACTGGCCCACTGGGAACTGGGGACCATGCCCCTGACTGCTGTTCTCAGTCCACAGCTGGCAAGCCTCTGCTCACCAGCCCAGTTGGAGTCAGGGGATCATGCCCTACCCACCAATCTCAGCCTGGCAAACCTTTGCTCGCCTGTCTAGTTGGAGTTGGGGACCACGCCCCCTTCTGCAGGTCTCAGTCTATACCTGGAGGCTTGCTGGCTCTGCTGGAGTCAGGGGACCATGCCCTTGCCCTCAGGTCTTGGACCACACCTGGCAAGCCTCTGCTCACCCACCCAACTGGGGCTGGGACCAGTCCCATCCACAGAACTCAGTCCACACCAGGCAACCCCTCTCCTGTTTGTGGGCACTGTCAGAGCCAGGGGTTCTGCAACCCCTCCTGCCAGATACAACCCAAACTGAGGGTCAACACCACCACTGGCTGGGAAAAGTCATAACCAAGGGACTGCTCCTTGTCCTGCTGAGTGTCCCTTTCTTACCATGCCCTCTTTCTTCCCTAGTAGTCACAGATTCTGTCTTGATGTTCAACAGTCAACACTATGCCTAGATCTCTCAGGAAAAGACCAAACATTCTGTGCTCTGCAGAGGGCAGAACTTCAGACTGCTATGTGAGGGGGGAAGGGTGGGCTGGGAGTTTGGAATTCTGGGGGGAAATATTTGTTCAATTTTATGCCTGGTGGGAAGTGGGACCTCCCTGGAGAAAGAGACCTGGTGTTTAGTGGCTCTCTCCAGTGAGGTAAAATGAGAGGTCTTTTGTTCCCTGCTTGCTCACAGAGAGCCCATGCTGTGCCTCCTGCTAGGGGGAGGGGTCTCCTGTTCTCTAGTTGATAGGCTTTGTACCTGTAAATTGTTTTCTTGAATGCTCTTCCTTGGAGTCATAGCTTGCTGAAATTCTTTCTTTACTCAGCTCCCCACCTTTGACTTCATAGAGTCTGGATCTGTCCAGTTTTTCTCCCTTTGATCAGGAGCCTCTGCCAAGGGTTGATACTAGTCAAGCTATCTCCCAAGAATTCCTGTTTTTCCTAATTTTTTTTTTTTTTAAATTTAAGGACTGGATCTCACTATGTTCCTCAGGCTGGTCTTGAACTCCTGGCTTCAAATAATCCTCCTGCCTTGGCCTCCCAAACTGCCAGGATTGTAGGTGTGAGCCACTGTGACCATTCTAGTTTACATAATAAATGAAAATTAAACCCACAGGCATAGAATCTGCAATGCATGATGGAAATGGTGACAGTAAGATGAACCACAACTGAGATCACAGCAAGGATAGCTGTATCACCCTTGTCATTTGACTAACAGCAATTAAGAAGTTGTCATTGATAGGAGCCTTGAATTCAAGGCTGATGAAATAGTGGAAAATGTGCGTGTCAGAATTGATACAACAAAGCACTTTGAATATCACTCCCAGTCACAACTCCTCTCCAATCACTTATGTATTTTGAATGTACATATTTAATTTTACCTTTGTCAGCTTAGATTATTGTAAGTTTAACTTAAATATGATTTTTGATTGTTAATAGCATACTTAATATGAATAAGTATCATACATTCTCAATGTCCCCATGTGTACATTTGTCAAATGTTTAGATGAGCATTTTCCTAAAAGGTACCAAAAAGAAGCATTTCTTATTCCATCACTGTGGTGTTGAGGAACTTTTGGGATGCTCCCAGGAGGAATTGCTCCTCTGGGAATAAAGTGTTGAACATTTTCCTCAGGGATAAAACAAGGGGAAGCTACTGAGAGGTCTGTAGTGTGGACAAAGGAGAGGCAGGATGAAGGAATGAGAGAGAAATATTGAGAAGAAAGAAGTGATGATAAAGCAGTAGCCAGGTAGGAAGAAAGATTTGGAAGAGGAAAGTGAGCTACATCTTCTACAATTTGTACAAGCCTCAGTGGGTTTCTCCCATGTACGTTGGCCATATAGCACAAAATAATGAACTTGAAGGTTCTTGTGAGCCTCATTACCTCCTTTATAAAATGGGATGATGATGACAGTAGTGGTGATTGTGGTAATGGTGATGATGTTGGTGGCAGTGGTGATAATTGTGGTGATGGTGGTGATGATGACAATGGTGGTGGTGGTAATGATGCTGATGATGGTGGTGATAATAATGATGATTATGGTGATGGTGGTGATGGTGATGATGATGGTGGTGATGGTGATGATGACCCTGGTGGTGATGATGATGGTGATGATGATGATGATGATGATGGTGGTGAACATGATGATGGCTATGATGGAGATAATGTTGGTGGTAATGATATTGGTGGTGGTTATGATGATGATGTAACTCCTGTGGTATGAAGATCCATTGAAATGGTAGATGTAAGGTCTTTACCTCAGCACCCAGAGGGCAAATACTTAACTAATGTAGTAAATGTTAAAATTTGACACAGGTAGTGATCTAGATAGTAAATAACAAACCTTCTTCTTATAAAAATCTGGAAAATAATCTGGTGAGTGTTTTTGTACTTATTACATATCAATGATAATTTTTCAAAACAGATTATCATCAGGTAAATGTAATTGAAGCAAACAGACATTTAAGTCACCTTTAAATCCTGCAGTGCCCTAGGGCACTGTTGGCATCACTATTTTCCATGGGCAGTTGAGTCTTTGGCAGACTTTATTTACTGCCTGGGTCCAAATCTTAGCTCTACCATTTACCATCGTTATGATCTTGTGTGAGTTTCCTAACCTCTCTGAGCCTCAAGGTTATCATATGTAAGTGGGACATAATGACAGTGTCCATTACACAGAGTTGTGAAAGCTATATATGATTATATAGGTAAAAACTTAAATGAGTCTGGACATATAGCACTCAATACAGTAGTCCCCTCTTATCTGTGGTTTCACCTTCTGTTTAGCTTTTCTGTTCACTTTAGCTATTGTCAACTGTGGCTCAAAAATAGGTGAGCACAGTGTAGTAAGATATTTTGACAAGGAGAGACCAAATTCACATAGCTTGGGCTATAATATGTTGCTGTAATTGTTCTATTTTATTATCAGTTATTGCTAATCTCTTGCTGTGCCTAATTTATAAATTAAATTTTATCATAGGTATGTACGTATAGAAAAAAACTATAGGCTACATAGGGGTTGGTATTGTCTATGGTTTCAGGCATCCCTTTGGGGTCTTGCAACACATTCCTCATAGATAAGGGGAGACTAAAGGACTTTGCAATTGCTATACTTACACTGGAGGGATAGGTCACAGTCAAATTCATAGAGAACCCTGGTTAGGTGGATGCTGAGTAAGTATTCGAGTAAGTAAGACCAAAGGGGATGGAATGCAGATTTAGATTAATCCTCCCTGGCCTGCAAAGTCAGCCTGCATTGTTCATACCATGTGTCAGGATGAGACAAGGGACATGTAGCTTGCTTTGGGGAAGTTATAATGAGTAGGCAGGCAGTTGGAGGCAGGAACCTGTGCTAGGATTTGGTCAACAGCATACATACAACTGCCCCATAATCGGAGAATACTCCACCTTGTAAGCCTTGGTAGAAGACAGGGCCTACTCCCCCAAATATTAGCTAAAAATGCTGGGTGCTAGTATTCTCATCCTCCTGTGCATCTGGGGTATAGGCATGAGTCACTGGTCCTGTTTTGGGACTTTCACCTGGGAGCTAGGGCAAGCAAGAGGCAGAGGTGGATCAGAGAACGTCCTGGAAGAATGGGGGCGACAGTGGCAGGAACTGCCTCCAACCCTGATGGCTCAGAGAGCAGAGTCCACATCCTGGAAGAATGGGGGGGGGACAGTGGCAAGAGCTGCCTCCAACCCTGATGGCTCAGACAGCAGAGCCCACCAGGACTGGTGCTATTTCCTGGAGGTCAGCAGTGGTGGTACTGCACTGTCTGCTCCCTGCTCTCTGCACATTCCTTCTTCACCATTCTCTGTCCTGATCTGTGTCTTGAGAGGCAGACCTCTGTGGATGGCATCCTGGGACTCTCATCTTTAGGCTTGCAGTTGGGTTTGGCCAATGGGTAGCACAGGAAGGAAAGAAGAAAAGAGGGCCTTCTTTCTTTCCTGCCTGCCTGGGGCCAAGTTTCTAGAGACACCTATGTCTTTCTCTGACTGTGGCTCTGGTTTGGTGGTCCTTCCTCTAACCTTCCAGTACACACAGTGGGCTCCAGTTTAGCCCTAGACCAGGGATGGTGATTACTTCCTGCCATCATAGCCTCTGAGGACTTCAGCATCTCTTTTTTTTCCTTAATCCTTCCCACTTTAATAAATTCCTTTCTTAAGAAGTCAGCTTCTATTGTCTGTTTTTTTTCTGAAACTTTAGGAGACTTATATTTTGTAAAGATGTCACTTGCCCAGTTGATGGGGTTGAAATAGACATACATAAATGAAGGAATTCCTTGCATTTAAGCTGATGTGGAGGGGACAGTCCTTGGACTGAAACTGCTTTATAAAAGCTGTCTTGAATCTGTCTTTCAGCTACAGATAACATGATGACTGGACAAAACATCCCCATGGTTGGCTGTGGAAGGCGGCGAAAATTGCAAAAATGACCACGCTTGTTCATTCCTTACTATGTCCATTTGTCTTACAATGGGACATTGCAGCTCCTTCCATTGGGAAGGGAGTCTATTTCTGTGCCCCTTGAATCTGGTCTTTGACTCGCTTTAACCAGTAGCATATTGCAGAGGAGAGGAAAGGCTTGTTCTGGCACTAGCCTCAGAAGGGCACGTATGTTCAGCTTGTTTTCCTTGGACCTCTGCCCCATCATGAAAACAAGCCAGGGCTGATCTACTGTGGGATCAGGGACCTAATGCCAGAACCAAGGATCCAAGTCGAGGCCCACACATGTGAGAGAGCCCGGACAAGACCAGTAAGCCAATTTGCTGCTGACTGCAGATATGGGGGCATCTGATGAGACCAGCAGAATCACCAGCTGAGCCCAACCTAGACTTTTGAATCACAGAGCTAAATAAACTCTTCTGGTTTCAGGGAAATGTGTTACTGAGCTATAGATAACTGATATCCCATCTGTTGGGTGGCCCAGGTTGTGTTCCTACTTGCTGGTGGCTCAGCAAAATCTTCTAGGGGCATGGTGGGTGTGTGGGCATTTTGGTCACACCAGGCTGCTTACAGGTCCCCATCACTAACCTCATTTTTCATGGGAGGAAGCAAAAGAAACTCCTTTGTTTTTGAGCTTGGGAAACCTCCCTCCTTCCCCTCCTTGGGCGGGCAAGGGGAGAGAAGCAAAGTGGTTACTTCTGCCTTCATAGCCCATCCACAGCTGAAAGCCAGAATCAGTGGCTTGTCCAGTACCCCTCCTCTCAACACAGCTTCCTCTGTCCTGACTGCTCTATTTTTCTATGGAAGCACTGCTCCCCGGCCTCTGGCTTGTTTGCATTTCAAAGCTAATGCCCTTTCACAAAAGGAAGACTCTAGAAGTGAAGAATTCTCCCGTCTTGACTGTTCAGCTGCCTTCTGAGCCATTCAGGAAGCAGTGGGGACCTGCCTCTGTGTTGCTCTAAATGGGAAATTAGCAAACACAATATGGTAAAATTGCCCCAATTGGAAGGATCAGTATAAGGATGTGAGATGGACTGAAGCAAAAACCTCAATCAGGAACAATGGTGGGCGATGAATGGTGGGAAATGAGAACGCCCTTGCAGCACCCAGAGCCCAGTCTGGCTGTTCCCTCCCCACTCTTCCTCTTATGCAGACTACAAGCTGATGTTTACCAAACTTCTGCCGCTTTGCTCTGTGTTGCCTGCATCCACATGTTTCTCAATAAAAAGGTCATGTAAATACAGCCCATATCCCTTGTCCTAAGAACTTGACTACTTTTGAAATGCATGTCCTGTGTCTTCAGAGTGTTCTTAGAGTAAATTCACTGGTAGGGGAATGACTTAGGTTGGTGCTTCCCAGCCCATATTGACCACTAGATTGGGGAATTAGCAAAGTTGTGTTTTATCCTCAACCCCAAGAGAAGGAGAAGGGAGTCTGCGACCCTGGTTCCCACAGAAAGAGGTGGGATTGGAGGCTAGGCAGTGAGGAGTTATCTTTCTGGTGAGTTTCTTTATTTGGGAAGTCCTGAACTGAATGCCTTTCCAAAGTTGGAATTATATTCCCAAGAAGCAATTAATAATATGCTGGTCTGGAAACCTAAAGATTGGTTTGATTTGCTTTGGGATGACCATCAACTACGCTCAAATGTGCTAAGTAAGGAGTGATGGGTGTGCAAAGACATAAGTGTTCTCCAGAAAGATTGACTCAAGGCCTGTTGCTTCCAGGAGTGTACGAGGGGCTCATTTACTTGGCTTACCATCAGCATCAGGAGTTAGCATGGAATTGGGCGGTAAAAATGGTGTGTCATATTGATTTACATTGTCTGTGTGTGTGAGGGAGAGAATGATGATATTTGTATTTATTCTTTTGTAAATTCCTTAAGTTGCCTTTTTTCTCTTTTGTAGTTTTATTGGTTTTATTTTTAATTTTTCTATTTATTTTTATTTGTATATATTCTATTTATTTGTATATATTCTAAATATATTTCTATTTATTTATATTTGTATATATTGGTACAAGTGCAATTTTGCAGCATTGATATATTGCGTTGTAGTTAAGTCACAGCCTTAAGTGCATCTGTCATTGGAGCAAGGTACATTGTACCCACCAGGAAGCCTCCCATCATCTATCTTCCTTCCAACCCCTCCCCACTCCAAGTCCCCATCTTCCGTCACTCCCTGCTCTGCTTTCACGTGGACACATGATTTAGCTCCCATTATCAGTGAGAATGTCTAGATTTTTCTTTCTGTCTGAGTTGTTTCACTTAAGACAATTACCTTCAGTTCCATGTATGTTGCTGCAAAAGATAGGATTTCATTCTTTTTCATGACTGAATAGTAGTCCATTGTGTACATAGATCAAATTTGCTTTATCTGATCCTCCATGGACAGATACGTAGGTTGATTTGATATCTTTGCTATCTATGTGTGATTAAACATGTGAGCAGATAGCTTTTTTTTTTTTTTTTTTTTTGCGCTTTTTGGCTGGAGCTGGGTTTGAACCTGCCACCTCTGGCATATGGGGCCGGCGCCTACTCCTTTGAGCCACAGGTGCCGCCCTGCAGATAGCTTTTTATTAATTAATTTCTTTTCCTTTGTCTAGATCCCCTACAGCAGGATTAGGGGATTGTATGGTGTTTCTGCTTTTAGCTCTTTGATAAATCTCTTTTGACGTTTTAAAAACTGATTTTTAAAAGTTCAAAGGTTGTTAATTGTCATTTTTACACTGCAAGCTATACCTAATTAGCATGGCCAATTAACTGGAACTCTAGCCAGTAGAATTACTTCTAAATGGTAAAATTATCAACCAATTTTCTTTTCTATATGTGCACTTCCCCCTAGCCCAGACTGAATTTGACTTTTAAGTTGGAATGTATGGGTATGCTTTTGCTATTCAGAAAAATGTGAATTTGGTATAATGGGATTGATCTTTTCTTTCATCATTTCTTCCTTTATTGTGTGGAAAAAAATTGTGCCCAAGATTATTGGTATCTCTACTGAATTTTATTATAATTTAATCTCTTTCTTCTAACTCCTTGAAGCAGCTGGTATTTATTTTGTGGTTTCCTATAAGGTAGGGACCTTACTTTAGGAAATAGTATTTAGATGCTTCAAAGAGGCTGGGAAAAGTCGTCCTACTCCCCATACTGCTGGCACTTTGAATCAAATAAACTGTGCTGCCCTGAGCCGGAGCATCCTCCAGGTTGGGGGCTAGGGTCCTCACGGGACAGTTAAAGAGCACCTTTCTGATGGAATCAGAGTCAGTAGGGCACTGTGGGGGAAGTAGACATTGAAGTTAACTTTGCCACCCCAAGACACACTGTTCAGGGTATACACATTGCTACAAATAGTGTAATTGGAAAGTGAGCATCATATAAAGAAGTGAAGGGTCCAGGAAAAACAAAGGGTCTTATTTATTGTTTTCCTGTGGCTGCAGTGACAAATCATCACAGTCATAGTGGCTAAAAGTGACACAACTTTGTTGTCTTACAATTCTGGAGGTTAGAGTCTGACATCAGTCTTACTAGGCCAAAATCAATGTATCGGCAGTGCTGGCTCCTGGAGGATCTGAGGAGGAACCTGCTTCTTTGCCTTTTCCACCTGATTCCTGAGGGGCAACCTGCATCCATCTTCCATCTTCACTGTACATCACTGCCAATGTGCTTTCATCATCGTGTCACCTCCATGACTCTGACCCTTCTGCCTTTCTCTTTAAAGACCTCCATATAGACCATATGACCCCACCTACATCTACTCAGATAATCCAGGATAATCTCCCCACTTAAAGACCCTTAATTTAATTGCATCTGTGGGATCTCTTTGCCATGTAAGGAAACATTTGCAGGTTCCAGGGACTAGGGGAATTCACTACTCAGCTTCCACAGGGTCACTTGATCAATTTTTTGGAAAGTGAATCAACAGTTAGTCAAGGCCAGTGAATCCAAATAAAATGTCTCTCAAAAGAATGGTAACACCTTTGATTGTGACATTGCATGTCCCAATTAGGTGTAGGAAATCGGAGGCAGCAAGTCCCCCAAACAATGCTCCTTGCCAGCACACCTCCAAAGCCAGTGGGCATGCTGATGGAAGTGGAGGCCATGCACACAGCAGCTGGCATCACGGGGCGGCATGACCAAGACACAGCATCGTGGAAGGAAGCCCAGGGGAAGCAGCCAGATGGAAGCCCATGGAGCCAGGGGAGACAGCTGGAACTCTGCTTCTTGCAAAACATAGATGCTGGGGTTTTCAGAGGTGCTCACTGGCCGGGCTGCATTTTCCTCTCAGCTTTCGGGTACCAGAGTTTCTGTTTCCATTCCGCCACTGGCTCCACTGCCTGCGAAAGTATGGGAGGTTTTGTATAAACTGCATTGGAGGGAATTTCACAGTAGCCTCCCCACAGTCCAGCCGGCAGAGTGGAGGAGGACCGTGGGTTCTTTTCCCCTCCTGACAATGCTCACAGGCTTAGGGGCTGGCCTGGCGGGAAGGACAGAGCAGATGCCTTCCCTAACAAGGGGGACCTGGAGGACCTGGTACACACATTTCAGAATGGGCCAGAGAAATCCCAAACTCTGGCCAGACAGAAAAAAATAGAAAGTGGTTTGGATAGGAAGTAGGACGCCAAGACCATGAAGGCCAAGGCTATATTTGATCCATAAAAGAAGAAAATCCCAGGAACACCAACCAAGGACAACCGAAAGGCATTCTTCCCTTTTCTCTTTCTGTACCCTGCCCCCATGCACAGCCCCTTTTGATCGTGCAAGTGGACCCACAGCTGTGATCAGGAAAATGTGACTTTCTAAATAGGGAGTGAGAACCCAGGAGCTCTGGATTTGGGTCCCAATCTCCTTTTCAAAGATCCCCCAATTCTATAGCCCTCTTGTAAAGAGAGGACTTTATCTAAATCAATGGTGGTCAATACTGTTGGGTGTCAGGACCTCCTGGAGGATTCTCACACTAGTCGCACTATTTAGTGGGAAGACTACTTACGTGATTGAATTAGGAGACTACACAGAAACCACGGCATCCTACTGTGTTCTACCAAAAGCAGAGTCCACGGCAAAGACCTGAGTGCTGGGAGTTGTATTTGAGAGGTGATTTTGAGGAGGTCGTAATGGGGTGGGGGATGCGGGGAGGATGAGATTAGAAAGAAAAGAAGCTGCCGAAATGTGTGCTAATGAGCAGAGTGGCCTCCCCGGGCAATAGGGCTTCCATGCCACTAGACGTCCTGAAGAACTGCTCAGGCTGTGGACCCCTGGACCATAGCCTGTGCATAATCGGCATGCTTGTTAGAAATTCGGAATGTGAGTCTCCACCCCGTGGGGCTTCAGCAGTTTCTGTTACCCACGCCTTCCAGGAGACTGTTGCACACTGAAGTCTGAGAAGCACCAGTACAGATGCCACAGTCCTGTCCCACTGAGAGGCTGAGGGACAAGGAGGCGGGAGTGACCATCCACCAAGTCTCCTGTCTCACGAGGTGAGGCTGCTTGGGGATGTGGACTCCTCACGATGCGGAGCTGCCCTGTGCAAGGTCCAGGCAAGGTCCCCCTGGTGCCAGAGAAAGCCCAGGTGGAGGAAAGGTGCAGGTGCCTCCCCGGGATGCTGCCATGGATACAGGACTCTCCAAGGGCACCAGGATGGGACAGCAACAGAATGAACAGGTGGCGACTTTGGAGTTTCTCACACTTTCCTACCATGTATCTCTCTCATGTCATGAGAAGAGAAAATCACACTTTGGAAATGGAGAGTGTAGCTTTACGCCCCCAACCAGACACCAAAGAATCTCATGGTTTATCCTAAAGGTTCCTGGAAACTTGTGTTCTACTCCATGATGTACCTGTAATTTAGGGGAAAAAAAGGTTTGACAGTATTAATGATGAAGTTGGACTGAAGCTTCATAGGGTTGTTACAGCCTCAGCCCAGGCTTTCAGCCCTGTCCGCCTCCTGCACAGCCCCCTTCTCCAGCTATACCTCTGGGGGAAGTACACCTGCAGTTCAGGAGCATGAATCCAGTCACCCACTTTGTCTCACAAATTGCCACTCAGGTTCAGAGACGTGAAGTGGCTTCTCTAAAGTCTCACAGCCAGTTTATAGAACAGCCAATTTCCAGAACCTGATCCTCTTAACCAGCAGCCAAGGAAAATGAAATATACAAAACAGCCTCCCCTCTTTCTCTACTTTGCTTTTCCTCCTTGTTCCTCAAGAAGGGGCAGGGAGATTTGGCTGAGTGCCCCCTCCTTTGCCAAAGGGAGTTTTGGAATGGTTTAGACCCTAACCTTGCCCCTGCTGATGAAGTAATGCACCCGTTTCTAAGAGGGAGGAAGGGAGCTCTAGTTTTCTAGGCAAATAAAATAAAATCCCACCCTTCTCTTTAAGCAATCTCAGGATGCAAGCATACATGAGATTCACATGGTTTAAACTGTTAATATGCCAAATGGGATGCCAGCAAGTGGCAACAGCGATTAGAAACAGAAGCATTGAACTGTAGGAAACTGCCCAGAAATAGCAGCCTCCTCCAGCCCCCTGGTGGGGATATTAGCAGGCAAGGGGGAAAGTGACAGTGGGGCAGGGAGACATTTGGCTCCGTGTTCCATGTTTGGCAGAGCAGGCATCTCTGCCTTTCATGCAAGAAGTCAGGTAGGGCCAGCCAGACCCACACTTTAGACACGTTCTCAACACAGCAGCAGCACCTGCAGGGCCCTGCTGCTTGAGGGCTATGAGCTGGCCTGCAGGTGTCCACCCAGACACCTGCCCTTGGCAGGCTCAGTGTGCAGAGGGGCTGAAGGCAGAAAGAGACAGAGCTCTGACTTCTGTTCCTGAATCTGCTATGAACTTGTGTGACTTAGGGAAAGTCACTCCACATTACTCCTCACCTGTCTCCTCACCTGTAAAAAGTTGTTCATTCATTTTCTGCTGAACTTGAAAACAAGTATTAAGCTCTTACTCTGTGCTTGGCACAATGATAAGCTCCTAGGAAACAAAATGAGTATGGCAGGATCCCGACCACAGGAGCTTGGGGTAGAGGCGCAACACGCTGGCTTCTTATCCCACCTTGGGTCTGGTCTCTGCCCCTTTGCATTTGGTTTTGCAGCATCTCCCAGTGAGGAGGGACGGTCTGTTTCCCCAGCCCTTGACTTGGGGTTAGACTACGTGACTTGCTTGGGATCCTCCATAAAATGAGATGGAAATAAGAGTGTGCCTGGCCTTAAGGGACCCTCTCACGTCTCCTTACCATGTCCTAAAAGTACATGCCCAGGCGAGCCTGCTAGTTCCAGGAGGAGGGAGAAACACACCGGACTGAGACACGCCAGCCAAGGCTAACCTACATCAGCTGAGCCAGTCAACTTACAGACACATCAGCAGAGCCTCTCGGCCTGGACTGGTAACTCCTTGTCTGACCTGTTTGTTATGCACCATCGTTGTGGCCCTAGGTAGCTATATAGAAGACTCGGACAATTAGCTGTTTTCATGCAGTGGAAAGGGGACTCAGATAGGTGAGTAGAGAGCAGTGGGGAGAAGGGGGATTGTAAGTACAGAGAAAGGCACTGAGTGTTTGAGGGGCTCAGGAGAGGGTCAGGAGGAGGCAAGTCACTCCCTAAGTCCTAGATCATGCGGGGAACGTAGTCAGATGAAGTGAGGCTAGGCTAAGGAGTGAAAACTTGTGGCTTGAATACTTTTTTGTATGATTCATTGTTGTATTTTGTTTGTCCTGTACCATGTTTTAGAACTTTTAAATTAGTTGCCAACATTTAAAAATGAGAATATTTCTTATTAAAATCTATGTCTTTTTCTAGAAAAATTGCAAAGCCTGGTGACATTGGGCCTTCTTCCTAGGAGGTGAGTAGCAGGTGCCTCTTTTGAAAGGGTGTGTGTGTTTCCCCCTGGCTCACGCCAGTCCCTGGTCACCCCACTTCAATCATTTATAAGGCTCCTTCTCCTGCGGACTTTTGAGCCTTCCCTGTTCTGGCCTGGACCAACTTCCTGAGCCTCACTGGTTCCAATCCATGTAATCTCTTGACTCCGTCCAGTGGAGGTCACCCCATCTATTGTGCTATATTTTTTTAATTTCCAAAATTTTGGATCAGTCTTCATATGCATCTGTTCTTTAAAATTTTAAAGAGGTAGCTGTGGGTTCACAGTCATTTGTAAGAAATAATGCCGAGAGATGCTATATACCCTGTATTTAATGACATTTTGCAAAGCTGTAATAAATATTACAACAAGGATGTGGTCATTGATACTTAGTTCAACCCACCCATGTTCTTGTTTAGATGGCCCTGGTTTTACCAGTACCGTGTGTGTGTGTATTTGGCTCTGTGCAATCTCCTCACAAGTGCAGCTTTGTGTATGACACAGACATGACACAGGACATTTCCAGCACTGCAAACAGTCATTGTGTTGCTATTTTTTTTTTCCTACTCCAGTTCTTACCTTGCAACCAATGCTCTGTTCTGCATTTCTATAACGGAATCATGGAATAGGTGATCTTTAGGATTTGTGTTTTCATTGAGCGTAATTCGTTGGAGATTCATCCAAGGTGATGCATGTATCAATAGTTCATTTCTTTTTATTGTTGAATAGCACGCGATGGTGTGGATATGCCACAGTTTATTTACCCTTCACACGTTAAAGGACATCTAGGCTGTTTCCATTTGTGGCTATTGTGAAAAAGGCTGCTCTGAACACTCATGTACAGATTTTTGTATGAACAAAAATTTTCATTTCTTTCGGATAAGTACCCAAGAGTGCACTACTTCAGTCATATGGTAATTACATATTTAGTATTTAAATTTTTAATTATGGTAAATTGTGGCTGAATAATATCCCATTGTAAGTATATGTCACATGCGGCTTATCTGTGTAGCTGTAGATGAACACAAGTTGCCTCCGCCTTTTGGATATTGTGAATAAAGCTGCTATGTGTACAGGTGTATAAATATCTCTGTGAGGCCCTGCTCTCAGTTTTTTTTTTTGGTATATATATCCAGAAGTGGAATTGCTAGTAATTCATTTTTTAACTTTTGTTTTTTGTAATGGCTATTTTACATTCCTATCAGCAGTGTGAGAAGGTTCCTGATTTCTCTCCATCCTCAGCAACACATTTTCTGTATCATTTTGTTTGCTTTTTAATAATATTATTAATGCATGTCATCCTAATACATGTCAAGTGGCACCCTAGTGTGGTTCTGATGTGCCTTCTTCTAATGATTAGGTATTTGTATAGTATGTATTCATTGGAGAAATGTCTAGTCAAGTTCATTGCCCATTTTGTAATTGGATTGTGTTTTTTTGTTGTTGATCTGTGGGCATTCTCTATATATTCTGGATATTAATCCTTTATCAGATTTATGATTTGCAAATATTTTCTCTCGTTATCTGGATTGACTTTTTATTCTGATGATTGTGTTCTTTGATGCATAAATATTTTTAATTTTGGCAAATACGTTGATTGTTTTGTTGTTGTTGCCTGTGCCTTTGGCTTCACATCTATGAAATCATTGCCAAATCCAAAGGTAGGAAGATTTCCTGCTATGTATTTTTCTAACGAGTTTTATAGTTTTCAGTCTTACATTTAGGTCTTTGATTCTTTTGAGTTTATTTTGTGTATGGTGTAAGGTAGGAGGAGTTCACTTCATTCTTTGGCATGTGGATGTCTGGTTTTCCCAACATCATTTGTTGAATAGGCTGTTCTTTGCCCATGAATGGTCATGACAATTTTGTTGAAAAGTATGTGACCACATAAATGAGGACTTATTTCTGGGCTTTCTATTCGATTCCACTGGCTAATATGTCTGTTTTTATGGCAGTAACACATGGTTTGCATTCCATAGCTTTGAAGTAAATTTTGAAATCAGAAATTGTGAGTCCTAAAACTTTTTCAAGATTGTTTCACCTACTTGAGGTCCCTTGAAATTATGTATGAATTTTAAGGTAGATTTATCTATTTTTGCTTAAAAATGCTGCTGGGATTTTGATAGGGATTGCATTAAATGTATAGATCACTTTGGGTAGCACTGACATCTTAACAATATTAAGTCTTTCAATCCATAAATATGGGTTGTCTTTTGTTTTTAATTGTTGGGGATTCATTGAGGGTACAAGAAACCATGTTACACTGGTTGCATTTCTTGGGAAAAGTCCCTCTTACAATCGTGTTTTGCCCCCAAAAGGTGTGGCACACACCAAGACCCCAAGAACCCACCCCCCTCACTCCT